>CM074445.1:4708005-4828005 GCA_037101425.1 Elopichthys bambusa | reverse complement strand
CTTGTTCAGCTCAGACGGTTATTTAGCTCACAGATTCCTTTGTAGAGCAAATGAAGCACATAATCAATGTAGTGCCCTTCAGTGTGCACTCAATGTTCAGAGCGTTTCCATGCAAAGGCTGCATTTTTAAGCTAAACTGTAGATGTTAATTGCTCCTCAGGAGATGCTATTGTGTGTTGGAATCCTCTGGGTTCAATAAATATGTGTGAACATTTTGCTCTAACCTTGTGTTTTACTGCAGCAAGTCTCTGACAATGTTTCAGTGGGATCTATTAAATTAAAAGCATTTCCCATAATAGCTTTTTGAATCATGTTGTTCCCAAATACGCAGGTCAGACTGGACGTGTTCCATCAGCAGGTGTTTCTTAAACTGAGCAATGACACTGCCCTCTAGTGCTTGCTTTATTTATTTATTTATTCTCCAAGCGCAGTGTTGCAGAAGCTTGTTTGGAACAAGCTATTCATGATTTACAATAGTTAAACTACAGTCAAACTACTCTTTTAAAAAGGTGCTAACTACATCGCAAGCTAGAACTACAGAAATTAGGTTGTATCTTTTTAAATATAGGCCTAACTATCAGATGATATAATATCCAATTTAATCAACACCGTATGTTTCTGCCACAGAATAGTAAGGGTCTTTGAATAAATAAATTAAGTTAGAGGTACTGCATTAAACTTAAACATATACATTTACACCAAATACAATGACTAAAACTAGAAAACACATTTAAGTTAAATAGCTGAGACAAAAACATAGTGATGAACAGCAGATATGAACTAAAGTGTCTTATGCTCACCAAAGCTGCATTTATTTGAAAATACAAAAATACAGTAAAACAGTAATATTGTGAAATATAAGTTTGCCCTATTAAGACAGTATTTTTTTCTCATAGGGATGGAAGGTATTTTCAACATTTACAGGGGCTAGTCGGTGATTTTATTGCCGTCCGAATCCAGAATGTCAGTGTTTTTCTCCCACCACCCACGTAGAAATCCCTGCCTGAATTACCGAATTTGTTTTTTGACAAACACCAAGGTTGTGTGGTAATTTAATTGCCATCTGAATCCACATCTGAGTTTACAAGAGGAGATCAATTCAAAAATCACCGTTTAAATCCTTTTTGACCACTGCAGAACACCGTACGATAACTGTTGTGCTTCACTGTAATTTGCTGCCATCTTAAATATGTACACTTCTATTACTGAAATTCGTGGAAGTATTTACAAGAACAATATTTCATCACTGCTCCACCTCAGTGAAAAGAAAAGAAAAAAAAAGGGGGGGGGGGGGGGGGGGATATTTAAAAATGGGCCGTTACAACAATACATCTTAAAAATGTATTAAATACAATTATAAAATGGTTAGTTCCTGTCCTCGATTCTGATTGGTCAATAGCTGTGTTTATTCACAATATAACGCGGCTATGACCGCTTCACCCAACGGTTCTGTGTATCACTACACAACACCCTTAGCAACCACTCTTAGCAACGTAAACTGTATGTTCTCAATTTATATTGTTCATTGAAGCTTACTGTATTATGTAGTAGAGTGTTGTGAAAAAGAGATCGAGTTTATTACCTGCATTCAGATTTAGCATTTTCTTTCAGGTCAGTACTATGTTCATAATAAAAAAATCTGTTTAAATGGCCGATGTATTATCTTGTCCTTTTAACAGTTAAGGGGTTTTCCCGTGACTGACAGCATTAGTCAAAGCATTTGTCATTTGCGTCTTGTTCAGTGTTCAAAACAATGACTGACACAGTCATAAACACAGCCTTTGCCGCCATCTAATGGCGTGAAAATGTAACTTCTGTTGCTGTTCACGATCAGGGACTATTTTTTTCCGGCGAAGGAAGGCTTTATTTGTATTGTGTGGTAACCGTTTTATAAAAGCAATAACGTACTCGAGGCTAGTGCTGTATCGTGAATAAGTCACTCCGCTTCACATTGTGCCTAACAACGCCCCTTCAGCCATGACTTATTCACGATACAGCACAGCCTCTCATACCTTATTGCTTACTTATATACATTAAAAATATAAACCAAGCAACTTTATGATTAACTCATGTAAATAAGAGGCTGCATTAACTTATTTCTGCTAATTTTCATATTTTTTTAAATAACATCCATCATTTTGAGATCAGATGCAAGACAGAAAACCATTTCAACTATAGCGTGTCTATCTTCCTAGGATATTACTTTTCTATTAAATTAAATATGAATTTATTCGTATTATTCCAAGCATATGACATTTTATTTACAGCAGACATTCATGCGACCATGTGTTCCCCGGTTCGTAGTTTCACAAAAAAATCGCCATCTGAATTCATGAGTTTTATCACTGAGGTGCCATGCAAATTTATTTTTACAGATGTCCACATGAGAAACAATCACCGTCCGAATAGGGCTAAAGATCGTTTGGACTTTTGCTGGGGTTTCTCTAAGAGGATTCGCCATCTGAAATAGATGCCTAATATATATCAGTGCAGGATCTTGTAAAATGTTACATATCACTTTGAGATTTGTTTATTGTCACCTTCTCTTTTTCCATTCCAGGTCCCAGCGAATCTAATGTCCTTTGAATAAGTGAGACCAGGACGAATCAAAGACATGGAGAGTTCATGAGCAGCTGGATGACAGGAGAGCAGAGGAATATGAGGAACGTTGGGGAAGGAGGAGAGACCAGAGATAAATAAAAGAGCAAATGACTTGTGTTTTTGTGTGTGTTGGAGCTTTTCCACTGCCATCACCCAGCCTGAACCCCACAGCAAACTCCTCGAGCACCACTGCCTTAACAAGCAGAGTGTGAGTGTATGTGTGTGTGAAAGAAAAAGCGATGCAGAAGCAATGGTGTCCCCTCCGCTGGTCTGACCTGAAAGGACCTTATTCCTTTTACATTTTATTTACACTTCCTCCACTTCCTTCCATCTGATTCCCAGCAAGTGAGGATCTTGGTTTCTTCTTGGGCTCTTCTTGAAGGAGTCTCGGACTCTTCATGGACCTCTGGAGTTTGTTTACACCTTCTTTACCTTGTTTGTTGTTTGAGTTGTATGTATTAACTGGTTGTAAATCTAATCCACGCTCCTCCTCCTCTGACAAAACACACCCTGGAAACTCTCAGACTCTCCAAAATCGACCTTCAAACACATAATCGCACAAGACATTGATTGTGTCTTTGCACACTTGAGTTAGGCTCATGCAAGCATAACACATGATTTTCCACAAGCAAGTTCAACTGCAGGAAATGGAAGACCCTCATATATTAAAACCCAACTCGAAACGCAACCAGAAAGGGCTCTGATACTCAATGAATTCCAGATGAAAAGACTCTATTCTTCTTCTGAATGTCCCCTTTAGAGTTTTCTTTCCAACTTCTGTTCTCTTTTATGGATTCTGTAGCTTTCTTTTTAGCTCATATCAACACAAACATGTTTGCTTTGCTAGAAGACACCTGAAATGTTCAAAACGACAGTGTGTAGGAAGAAGTGATTGAGAAAGGAAGAGCTCATCAAGATGTTCGAAGACTTCAAAACATCAGCAATAAGCACCGGTTTACACCAGTTCATTCAAACAGCAAAAGAATCGTTCATTCACTTCCGGATACACTTACATAAACACACTTTTCAAGCTGTGAATGTTAGTGGGCGCAGAGGTCTACATCTCCAAACTTGTATTTAGTACTATTATGTTTCGTTTTTTTTTTTCCTCAATCTACCAGTGGTTTTCCAATGGAATATTGTGAACGGTGGGAGACGGAGCAGGAGATAAGGCACTTGTGCGCTAGTGTTTTCTGCAGCATCAGTAGCCCTTGTTTACTGCTGTTGATGATTTATTTTTATGTAATGTTTTGCTTTAATGTGGTTTTATTTTATTATTTTATTTCACTATTACTGGGATAGTTGAACATGTCTAGACTATTTTAATTGTCTGTTACATTAACATGTTACATGTTATTTTTTTCATTTTCATTTCTAAAGTAACGCCACCTCGGCTTGGCTTCAGTAGGATGGTGGAGATGTTTTCTTCTTCTTGTTGAGCCATTAAGGTTCTGTTCATTTAAAGAACAGCTTTATCATTTTCTTTTGGGAACAAGAGATCTCGTCTGTTAAGCTCAGAACAAATGATTAGCGTTATAGGAGCAGGAGACCTTATCCCGCCAGACCAGGATGTCTCCGGATGTTTGATTAAATGGGTCCATCTTTATCTTTTGTTTTTATGGTGACTAAATCTTATGGAGCCCCTAAAGAGACATGGTAGTGGCTGGGGGATATGAGATGAGAGGAAAAATAATAAGTCTATGCATTTGCACTCTTGAGCTCCCCAGAGAAACTTTGCGTTCTCTCACAAAATGTTTGGCATTCCAGAAAAGACGCAAGATGCAAAATGTCTAGCGAGAGAACGTGAAACTTTGAAACCCAAGAAACTTTGCGTTCGCTTTCAAAACGTTTTTTTCCCCCTGAGAAACTTTGCTTTCTCTCGCAAAAGTTTTCTGTTCCTCTGAGAAACTTTGCGTTCACTCACAAAGCGTTTTTCATTCCACCTAGAAACTTTGCATTCGCTCGCTAAACATTTTGCATTCCAGAGAAACTTTGCGTTCTCTCGCAGTTTTGTGGTTTCACCGAGAAACTTTGCGTTCTCTTGCTTAACGGTTTGTGTTCTCTCGCTAAACTCACTAAACGCAAAGTTTCTTGGGAGCGGAAAACATTTGGCGAGAGAACGCAAAACATTTTGCGTTCCAACTAGAAACTTTGCGTTTGCTCGCTAAACATTTTGCATTCCAGAGAAACGTTGTGTTTTCTCGCTAAATGTTTTGCATTCTCTCACTAAACTCGCTAATTGCAAAGTTTCTTGGGAACGGAAAATGTTTTGCCAGAGAACGCAAAACATTTAGCGAGAGAATGCAAAATGTCTAGCGAGAGAACGTGAAACTTTGAAACCCAAGAAACTTTGCGTTCGCTTTCAAAACGTTTTGCGTTCCCCTGAGAAACTTTGCTTTCTCTCGCAAAAGTTTTCTGTTCCTCTGAGAAACTTTGCGTTCACTCACAAAGCGTTTTGCGTTTCCCAGAACGCAAAACATTTGTGAGAGAATGCAAAAGCATTGACAAATAATTTTTCCTCCATCCCATATTTGTTTCCTTCCCCATGTCCCATTAGGGGCTCCGTAAGATCCTTTTCTTCTGTTTTTCATTCACTAGTTTATTTTTCCAAGCTCAGCTCTACTGTTTCCATTTGTGTGGAATGCCATACTGAGATTCAGAGTCTTGTTTCAAACTCTCTGAGAATAGGAGAAAAGATCTTAGGCAATAAATGAATCCATGATTCCAACTTTGATTGAATAATGAGCGCAAGAAACTTCTTCCAGATTGTCGAAATGTTGCAGTATCTTTCTTTGACCAACAATAATAAACCAAATTGACATGAATAAATGGTAATGGAGAAGTTGGCAACAGTTTTATACAAGGCATGACTTCATCAACAAGTTTTCGCCATTTCCTTTGTGGTGTTTTTGAGTGGAGATGATTGGATGCTGAGGTAAAGGAAGTCTTACGTTGCTTGTCTTCTTTAAACAGAATATTTTTGTAAGGTGTCTTTGACATAAAAGAGAGGATTTTATAGTAAATGGGGCAACAATGAGACAGTTGAGAAATGCTGGTTGTGACAGGTTAGCTGATCTGGGGTAGTTTTTGTTTACATACATTAATTTTGTTCTGAGTTTTAATATCAGGAGTTAGCACTTTGGGTTGTGAAGAAGCTCTGAGATCTGCCACATAAGAGACAAGATGGTGAAAAAAGCAATGAAAGTCAATCAGCAGAATGAGACACTCGTCGACAAAGCGTTTATGTGATTGGAGAAATGTTATTTTGGCTCTAACTGTGAAGTTCTGTAAAGGCTGGTTTGTCATGTTTGAGCTGTCGTCATAGCACAGGCAGAGAAGTTTCAGAAGATCTTGTGTGGTCGTGATCAAATGAACTTGGCACAAAGGTGTTGAAATGGAAATTTTTCTAATTAAATGAAGTGGAAAAGTGCCTGTATGCTCGTAAACATCACGCCAGACACTGATTTATGCATCTTGACAAGTCGCCGACCTTTTCCAGCGAGGACTTGGACCAAAGTAAAATTCCAATGCTATTGGCTCTGCAGCGTTGTCTAGCTTTCCTTCTCTAAAATGTTCCTTAGACATGGATAACAGTTGACGTTATGGAATAGTAATAAACGGTGGAATGGAATGGTTAATAAACAGAGACAGAAGAACAGTGGAAAACGTGACTAAGCTGCCTCTGTTATGAAATACATTTTTGGACCTTTCTAATTTTTTTTTCTGGATTTTTTATTTTTTTTTCCCTCACTTGTTTATTTCACACTACATCTCTCTCTCTGTCTCTCTTTTTCTCTCTGTGAACAATAATGAAATTGTACATGACATTTATTTCATGGATTTTTTTTTTTTCTGTAACTACAGTAATGGTAAATGTTATTTTTGTTGTTGCTGGTTTGTCTTTTTTCCCCTCTATACGGTTTACAGTTTTGTTCAGTCTTTTCAGTGAAATTCTCCAACATACTTTGTGCTATTTGGTTTCGCTGTCTTTATATGTACAATACGTGATATATCATACACACATGTGATATTGACAGATGGACTTCTCTGCCACTTTCTTTGGCTGTTTGAACTTCACCACATCACGTTTAATGTGGTGGTGTGTTACAAAGGACTGATAATGATTTGTAGTGAGTTGTTTCAGAAATGAATTTGAGTGTGTGTGTGTGTGTGTGTGTGTGTGTGTCTCACTCTGTGCCATCCTGTGTCACCTGCTCCCACCCACCCTGTATCCTCCCTGTCTGATCCCACACCCACTGGGACCCATGACCCAGGGTAGCACTATGACCTTTGACCTGAGAGATGTGCTCCTGGGTTCCAGACAGGACAAAAATAATAAACACTTTTGGTTGTTTGTTTTTTAATCCAGTGGTCTGGTATTCTTCTTTTGGCTGAGTGTGTGGCTTTGTTCAGAACTGCATACTAATGTTCTACTCTTACTGTTTTTGCAGTATGTAGTATGTGATTTTTCAGTATGCACACAATACCGGATGACCTTTTTTTTTTTTATTATTTATTTATTTTTATTTTTTTTTGCCGAAAGATTTGGGGCCCTATTTTAACAATCTAAGCTTGTGGTCTAAAGCGCAAGTGCACGAATCCAATTTTGCTAGTTTAACAACGGGAAAAATGGTCGTCGTGCCTGGCGTATGGTCTAAAAGGGTTATGAGTTAATTGCTTAATGAGTCATGGTTGTGTTTTGGGCGTAACGTGCAATAAACCAATCAGAGTTTCCTCATAGCGGATTCGCTATTTATTTTAATCTTTATGAACACAATAATCTTTTTACATTTGTAATGTGTGTGTAATAAGCAGAGTGTACGAGCATTGTGCACCCGCCTATAGGTGCATATTACTAACGCGCACTTTAAATTAAAAAAAGAAATTGCGCCATTGACTTTAGACCAGTTTTTTGTTGGTTAATGGCGCAGTCGTTTTCAATTTCCTCAAAATAGCAACACTCCAACAATGCGCCTGAACACACCTCGTTTTAACATCTCTTTGTTGAGTCATTATTTGATCGGACCAGCGTTATTATTAGTTTTATACAATTTTTTTACAGTAAAAAAAAGTACTGCTTTCTAGTTACATTTTATTTTTTATTGTAGTTTTAGTAATTTAGGCCTACCGTAACTGACAACTGGTTTTATTTAAAAATGTTTAATGCCATTAAATTTCTCAGCACAGTCAATTTCATATGGCAGGTGGAGTTATTTGAAAGAAATTTTAGTTTAGTTTCATCATTTACATTACAGTTACAGTTGTTAGTACAGTATCTGTTGCTTTAAAAATTAAAGTATAAAAATATAATATATATATATATATATATATATATATATATATATATATATATATTATTATTATTATTATTATTATTTATTTTTTCCAAAATTCTCATCACATTTGTTCTCGGCTATTTTACATTTCACATTATCTATTTAATAAACTGTATGAAGATGTCGTTTTTATTTCAGTTAACTAAACTTAAGTTGATTTTTGCTTGTTTTTTTCATTAATGATAATCACTGCACAGATGACTTAAACATAAAATGCCAAAAAAAGCTTTAATTTCAGATATAATTGGGCACAGTCTGATGCCATTCACTGAATCAAGCATGCAACATTGATGTCATGTGACAGCAATGTACCATATCACTATTAATTATTGCTGCATACTGTATACAGTTTCACGTTAAGACTATAAGCAGTGTACAGTACATACTGCACAGTAAGCAGCAGCATTGGGGATGCGTAACTTATAAGTATAACTTATAAGTATAACTTTCTATAAAAAGTAACTAAGTAACGCTCAGTTACTTTTTAGGGAGTATTGTGGTACTTTTTATTTTTTTACTTTTTATAGAAAGTTATACTTATAAGTTACTTTTGCGTCACTTTTTGTCGGCTGGGGTTGCTTGTTTTTTGTTTGTTTTTTTAATTAACAAAAGTTCTATTTTGGGCAATTGTAATGGTCCTACCAAAATAGCGAATACAAAAAGAAATGCTAATTCATGCCTGTACAGTAGAGGGCGCAGCTGAAACAAACGTTTTATTCTGGATCACAGATTACGACACTCTTATTTCTGCAATAAAAAAAAGTTAAACACAAATGGTCATTTTTGCTTACTAGTATGGTTGAATTGGATCATCGATGGTCAGAAATAAAGACATTGGCTAATAAAGTGAGATTAAAGGATTAGTTCACTTTCAAATGAAAATGACCCCAAGCTTTATTCACCCTCAAACCATGCTAGGTGTATATGACTTTCTTTTTTAACACAATCGAAGAAATATTAATAAATATTCTGGCGCATCCGAGCTTTATAATGGCAGTGAACAGGGGTCACGAGTATGAGCTGAAGAAAGTGCTTCCATCTACATTCATCCATCATAAACGTGTACTCCACACGGCTCTGTGGGGTTAATAAAGGCCTTCTGAAACTAAACGATGCATTTGTGTAAAAAAAAAAAATCCATATTTAACAAGATATGAAGTGAAATATCTAGCTTCTGCAGACCGCCTTCCATATTCAACGAAAGTGTGAACTGGCGTTGCGTCAGTTACACTTTTTCCGTTAGTTGAATATTGAAGGTGTGGTACGTGGCCAGGGGTTAAATTGGGCCGGGGCCGTCCGGGGCTGAACCCCAGCACATAGGCTTACCATGGCTCGACATTAACGCTTAATTTTTTGAAGGGGCGAGAAAGAGAGTTTTACTTGTCCTGCTTAAAACATCAATAACAAAAAAAAGCTAGGGAATCACCAAAAGCAAACATGATTTTATTACATTTAGTGTAAGTGGCTATTGATAATAATATATAATGTATAATGTGCTGACAGTAACAAAGTTGCGCTGTTGAGACTTGCACAGCCTCTCGAGGAGAAATCGAAACAAATGAGTGCAGCACAAAGAAAACATGCTGCTGTAAAAATTCAATGTGGAGTTTTTTTATATTTATAACATGATACAGTTACGTAACATCATAAGACCAAAATGGCTGTTTTCCGCGTTATTGGAATCAAGATTGAAACTGTGACACTACCTTTATAGCCTACATTTAATAATAAGTTAATAATTATTAGGTAAGTAAATTCAATACAAGTTAATGAAGTCACTTACATTTTAGACGCATTACTGACTGTTTTTGTTCTATTTCAGCAGCGAAAATAGTTCCAAACAAAGATCACAGCAGAACCGTAGCGCATCTTCCACAGCGACACTCAGCTGCGTTTTATTAGTAAATGATTCAGCGTTTTGAACGAATCGGTTGAGTTAAAGATTCAATGGCCCATTCCAAAACACCTGCCTCATTCTTGAACGAATCAGCAGTTTGAACGAATCATTTGAATGAATGACTAAGACAGTCACTTGCCGCCACCTACTGGCGGTTCAGTTTCATGTTTAAAAGTATAATTTTCCCAACATTTCTTATTGTATATTCAAAAATATATAAAGAATATCATTTAAATGCAGTTGTAATTTTTTAGTGTAAATTATTTAATTTGATTCTTAACAGTCATGCCTTTTTCCTATTTAATTTATTGATCAAATGTAAAAATGTGAAATAAAAGATGAAGCATGTAATAAGATTGGGGGGGGGGGGGGGTAAATATCACATATATGCAGATATAAATATGTAAAAGCTGATTGAACACTGTTATATTGCTTCAATATTGCTTCAGAATAAATTATATTTACACCACAAAAAATCCTATTTTTTCCAGACAAGCAACTTTTTTGCTCGGACAAGTGACCAATGACAAGGCTTAATGTCGAATCCTGTATTTTGTATTGATATGCTCTCCTTTAGGCCTACAGAAAGATTTTATTGTCATCAGATGTAGCTTTGCACACTGCCAGCATCTAGAATGATTTTGATCTGCATTTTAGTGTTCACAGCAGACGGCTCTGTCGACTTATATTTTACAGTTTGTCAATTGATAAGATTTTGTAGGCTTTGCATACACATGTGCTTTTCTCGAAAGCCTGATAGCTCCTCCACATAAATCCCAATTTAACCCCTGGACGTAGCGTAAGCTTTTTGAACTGCGAGAGTTTTACATTTTCTTCATAAGTTGAATACAGAAGGTGGTCTGGCGGTAGCTAGATTTTTTTTTCATAACTTGTTAAATATGGATTTTTTTTTCTTCTTTAATTCTCTCAACATGGAGTCAGGAGAGCTATCAGTCAATAAACGGAAAACAAAGTAACTCTGATATTTTGTTGTAAATTTAAAAGTAAAGTAATCTGATTACATAACTCGCGTTACTTGTAATGCGTTACTCCAACACGTATCATAAGCAGTATGCTAGCATTTTATTTTGAACATCATTTGTGTGTGTTTACATACACCCAAGCTAGTGTTGAAACTCAGTAGTCTCTACTATTGAATTAAAACAAGTATTCTATAAAAATGTATGCGTCTGGATATGCTGCCCTTTTAATGTGCAATTTCAGTGAGGTATTTTTAGCTGCACTTACAGTGAATTTCTTTAAAGATGTGAGAACCGCACTGTACTCCAGGAATGTGCATGGGGAGGTGGAGGAGGACAGAATGTTTTTGATGTCCTTTTGTGTGAAAAGCTACATTTTTACATAGAAAGGGCTTCAGTGAGGTTTCGTTTTTCACAACACAATTTTTGTAGAACACAAAAGGAGCATGCTACAATCCCCCAGGCTGCTCATTTAATACTCTGACAGAGGGTGGTGACTACAGCTGTCGAGCACTAAAAAGGAGTCTCACGAAGACATATGAAGGGTTTTTTGTGAGGATGCAACAAATTGAAGTCATTCACTTAAAGGACGTAGGCTACCCTACTGTAGCTCATCAATTTCATTAAAAATATGACTCATGATGATGAGTAACTGATGACAAGATTTTTGTTTTTGGATAAAGAGGTGTTAAAGGGTTAGCGCACCCAAAAATGAAAAGACTGTCCTAATTTACTCATCATTTGTCACTCATCACGCCCTCATGTCATTCAAGATATTTAAAAAAAGTCACTGACCACCAAAAACCGGTTACCAAGATTCTTCAAAATATGTTTGTCATACAGGTTTGGAAGTATGTGAAGGTGAGTAGAATTTTTCATTTTCATTTTGGTTGAACTAACTCTTTAAGAGTTCACACGTGTTCGTGATTAAGTGCAACATGACAGTAATATAAGGAATGTTATAGATTGATGTTGTTAATTGTATATTATTGTTGAACACAGACAGTAATGGAGCTCTACACTGTATGATACTTCCCCCTGCTGTTCACCAAGAAAAGAGACAAGAAGAAAATCAAAGGTGTGTGTGTGTGTTTGTGTGTTTGTGACATATCAGGACACAATTTTGTATAATGACATAGGTATTACAAGGAGACTTATGAGGACATTACCCCATGTCCCCATTTTTCAAAAGGCTTATAAATCATACAGAATGGGTTTTTGCGAGAAAGTAAAAATGTGCACAGTTTCCTGAGATGGGTAGGTTTAGGTGTAGGGTAGGTGTAGGGCGTATAGAAAATACAGTTTGTAAAGTATAAAAGCCATTACGCCTATGGAATGTCCCAACAATTCACAAAAATAAACGCGTGTCCATAATGCAAGGTTTGTCCCCATAACCCTGCATTATGGGGACAAAATGTCCCCACAAAGATGGCAATATCTGAAATCCTTGTCCTTGTTGGGACATTTTTTGGTCCTCATGAGGGAAAACAGCTTATAAATCATACTAAGTCTTACTAAGTGTTAGTAAAGGGGGAGGGGGAATGTAAAAATGCAGAAAATATTCTGTGATAAGTAGGTTTAGGGGTTAGAGGATAGAATATACAGTTTGTACAGTATAAAAATCATTATGTCTATGGAATGTCCCTATAAAACATGGAAACTCTAGATAGATAGATTGGTTTTCTATCTATCTATGTTATATCAACTAATTCAAGTTATGAATTTGTATTAAATATATACACATGTATACAATATAGAAGTGTGTTGTTGCATTTATTGTAAATTTAGGCTGTGTGACATCTGAAACCTCTGCCGTAACTGAAATGAGGATAGTTATTCGATTCATTTTAATTCTGTTATAAAATACCCACAAACGCTAATATGGCGTGTTCACTTTAAGACGCGCAGGGTTTGTGTGTGTTTGTGTGTTCACACAGTCAGGAAGAGACACACGGAGAATCAGACACACAAATAGCGCCAGCAGCAGAAATGAATGGAGCCTGACCGACAGGCGGCTGGATATCGACGATAAACGTGTCTTAAGTGTGAGCGGCTGACCGTCGGGGTTTTTCTGTTTGAATGTTTCGTGAGTATCGCAAGGGTGAGTAGATGCCTTTAAATGTCACGGTTTCACTGTTAGCTTGTTAGCCGTGCGGTATCTCTGACTAAAAACTATGATTCAAACTCATTCACAGCAACGGCTCACACTCATATATAGAGGGTACACCTTTAGTGAGCTCAGAACTGTCGTTGGATCATATCTGTGGTCATTTTTTGGCTATAATATTAAGAAAACGAGGGAATTATGAGCTAGCTGGCTAACCGCCGTTAGCACTATTGCTTATAAAATACATACAATTTAGCGACAGCTTGATTTGACAGGGAAAACACACATTTATATTAAATTATTATTTTGGATATTAAACAAACTGTTTTTTTTTTTTATGTCAACCGGTTCCTTTTATTTGCGTAAATGTGATAAAAGTCAGTATTAGGTGTGTTTAAACGCATGACAGCAGTGGTCCAGTCAGTCGAGTTAGTACCTTACTGACCATCTTAAATGTAAAAGCCTCTGTTTTCATGTACAACTCTACACTTAAACCTGTTTGTGTAGTAGGTGTGATAACCGTGTGTTAGCGTGTAGCTGGAGTTCATATGAATGGCGGATTGTGTATCATTAGTGCCTGCGTGTACAGGATATGCTGCAGGCGATCCCGTTCTCAGGATGAATGTACAAATACTCACCTGGATGATATGAGTTAACGTTACATGTTTTTGGACTGATCACTCGACGAAAGACCAGACATTTGCAGAGATGTGGAATGTTCTGGGCTAGTGGTGTACAAATGCAAGGCTGTTTTATTATGGACAATACACAGTCTTTCTTATTTTATTTATTTTTTATTTTTAAAGAAATTAATCTGTCAGCAAGGATGCATTTAAACTGATAGGAATTGACAGTAAATATTTTTAATTTAAAATAAAATATTTTTTTTTTACTTTCTATTCACCAATGAAATCTGAAAACCTATTAAGCAGCCACAACTGTTTTCAAGAAATGTTTCTTGAGCATCAAATCATCATGTTAGAATGATTTCTGAAGGATCATGTGACACTGAAGACTGGAGTAATGATGCTGAAAATTCAGCTTTGCATCACAGGAATAAATTACTTTATAAAATATATTCAAACGGAAAACAAATGGTTATTTTAAATTGTAATAATATTTCACAATATTACTGCTTTTACTGTATTTTTAATTAAATAAATGCAGCCTTGGTGAGCAGAAGAGACTTTTTTTAAAAGCATTTAAAAGACCCCAAACTTTTGAACACTCAGCTTCCACTCCTCTCTGCTCAATTTCAGTTCAATTGGACTAAATAGTGGCACTGTTGGCCGAATACCACTTGGCCAAACAAATGCAAGAACCAGAACTGCATTAATAGCTGGAGATTCTAGCTATAATGAAACACAATGACAGATAACTTGACCTTGGTGACATTTTTAAATCAACAAAATTGGCAACATTGTTCAGAGCATTACATAAAACCCATTTATATGTTATTAAACACACACACACACACACACATATATACATAATTAAAGAAAATAATGTAAAATATATTGACCTGAAACTCTCAAACTGACTCCATCAAGACCATCTTTATCATTGAGCCATGGATGAGCATGGCTTCAGGTCCAAATAAATGTTTTTGCTCTTCACATAGGTGCTAGAGAGAATTGACGCAGATCTATATAGCATTAGGAAAAAATGTGTTTTTCATAGTTATATAATCAAAGCAATGTATTTTGTGGATGTCTGCCAAACGATTGGCTGTATGCTGTTGTCTTGAGTGGGCTGATTCCCTGTATATAAGCTCACAGAGCGCTGTAGAAAAGGTCTGTATGTGTTTAGTAGAAGTCTTTGGAGTGGCAGAGCTCTCAAACACAGATAAGCCCCAGGCTGAGATCAGGAAGTGCTGAGAGAGAGTTTGCCAGGGCTCAGCACAGCAGTTTGGGCCGAAACTGATGCTTCTGCTCGGGCGGCTCTTTTTATCTTTAATTTAGACCCTGAGATCTGTCATGAATGTTGCAGGCTTGTTGTTATAAGACCGAGTCAGTATAATCAGGGCTCTACGCTAACATTTTTTTTTTTAGGAGCACTTTTGCTCCAAAAAAAAAAATTAGAAGCACTTTCTGATCAATAACAGACACTAACTTTAATATTACAGGGCGATATTTGCCCCTTTAAATTAATTTCCACAGGCATTTTTACCATTATAAGAGCAATTTTTTTCTAATCTTATTAAATGTATGCATCATATTTCGTCAATTTCTTGAATTAAAACAGAAAATTAGTTTTTAAATGTTAAACAATAAATTCAGTTAGAACAATAAGACCCAATCAGACTGTTACCTATCAAAATAAATCATCAAAAATCTTTGCTCTGCAGAAGTGGCACAGAAGCTCCATCTGAAGTGGTTTTTAGACACATTTACATAGACTGCTTAACGTCTGCAATCATGCCAATACTCTGAGAAACAGGAGTATACTCGTGTGATATTACTTAACTTAGGCTACATATTAGGCTTGCTGTGATCGACGGTGTTACCGGTGTTCAGCCGCAACACCGGTTATATCACTTGCCCACCATGAACGCGGCACCGCCCCCACCGTCTCTTTTTTTTTTTTTTTTTTTTATAGTAATAAGAATAATTTATTTTAGTTAGAGAACAGATACAGTTAAAAACTGAACGCATCTGCTCAATTCAGTGAGAGGTGAACGAGAGTCGCAGCAGGAGTCAGATTTCAGCTCACTTCGGCCATTTCGCCTCACTTCTCTGAATGACGATGGATGAAGATTTGGTTGCAAAGCGAAATGTAAAAGCATATTTAAGCAAGATTGTCATTGTACTGTTTTGTTGTTGTGTTTTTTCATTAAGAATAATAATGAACCCGCCCACCATTCGAGCAATTGCCGCCTCCGAATTGCCACTACTTTAAAAGCAAAAGTAAACTGGCAGCACGGTATTCATAACTGTGTGTGTGTTTTTATTAATTTTTGGTGGCATTTTTGCCCTCAAGCCTCCGTTAATTTCCGACCTTGCTTATGATAATCCAAATGTAGTATTTCCAGTTAATTTGGCTGAAACATCTGCAGCATGAGACTCTCATTTCACCTTGTAAACAATCTTTGAAGTGTAGTCTGTCGCACGTCTTTTGCACTTGCTCTGCTGACTGAAGCAAAGTCTTTGAATGAAGCCATGAAAAGCAGCCGATTGCAGTGTGAAACATAACTGTTGTTCAGTGTAGATGCACGTTAGGAGGTGTACCTTTTGTTCAGATTCTATTATAGTTCTATTCATGAGAATCGATCACCAGTGCGCCTAAATATTTTTTTCACACTCGCACAGTTATTTTCAGGTGCAAATGCGAGCGAAATGCTCACACTGTAGAGCCCTGTTAATAATCCATCTTCCTATCAAGGTGAGCCATTTAGCCATTTTTTTTTTTTGTAGTATATAGTATGTAGTAAAAAAAAAAAAGAAGAGGGAAAGTCTAGTTTAAAATATGTAACAAGTTATTTGAGATATTCATTTTTAGATTATGTTCAAGGAATGTTTTAGTGTGTACACCCATTTTAATGATTTATTTATTTGCATTTTTTTCTTCATGATATCACCCTGACATTTCTTTGAATTTTAATCCAGAAGTTAAAAATATGCTCATCATAAAAGAGGTGCATTCAAATTATTGTATGTATGATTGGCATTTTTAATGTCTTTTTGAATAAACTAATACTGCATTGACCCACCTATTTTAGCTGTAATTATTAATATACCGAAAGCTTTTTCTTTTTTTTTTGTCTTTCTTTTTCTTTAAGGAGATCAAGACTGCTTGCTTAGAGATGCCCCAGAAAGCAGACTCGTGCAGACAGTAACAGACACACACCTGAGCAGACAGGTGCCAGCCCCACCCTGAACACAACAAAAGGCTGGACTCCAAATCATACGTTCGCAGGATTTGAGTTGGTGTGCGTGAGAGAGTGTCACGTGAAACGCTAACTGAGACACATCCGGGTGTGTCTTATACAACTGAGGAAGCTCTCCTGCATTAGTGAGTGCTCTTATGTGAAGTGCTCTGATTTTGTTCTGCGCCTGTCAGTGCCATGTCTGTATGTGATGACTCACGGCAGTCAGACAGTACCATAGAGTGCTGGGTGCAGACACAAATTTCATGATTTGATTCGATTCAGTTCCAATATTAATTAAATTTGATATCAATTCATTAGGATGTATATATCAGGTACAGTACATGCCAATTTTTGTCATGGAAAAAAATCTCTGAACTAATACTGTAAACTATAAAGGAAACCCTATAATATTAAAGGTTAAAATGAAAACTGATTAAAATGGCTTTGCACGTGCACTGCTCCTGGAAAGAGTGAACATGACTGAAGAGAGTCATCTCTGGGAGGTCTGCCTGCCTGCATGCCTTTACATAAAAATCATGCATAAGTAGCGTTATGGTAACCTTTATTGGCATAAGTAACGATATGTCGGGCCTGACATGGCTGACCTGTTTTTATTTAATGTTGTTAGCATTATTTCCACTGAATCTAACATTTGTTAGCATACTTTTATTCCAAATACAACTTGTATAACACCACTGACATTACCATTTTGCCAAAAAATAGAAATTTAGTTGAGCTCTACTATTATACTGTCATAACCACAACGTAATTAAACAGTTTATGCAATTTCATAGTGACAGGTTTTTAAAAGAACACCCGTCAAATGCGGGTAAAAATCAACTGTGGTGCGTAATCGCGATCAAAATGAGTAAATGACCTACACTGACAAATATTAGAGATGCACCGATCGATCGGCCAGGGATTGGAATCGACCGATTTTCCTCATGATCGGCCCGGATCGGTGATCGGCCGATCAGTCTCACTTCTTACCGATTCCGAGCCGATCTGTTTTGTTACCAGCGGCACAGGCAATAATGTCAGCTGCGCGTTCTCGCTCTCTTCTCTCTGACGGCAAAGTGACACACACCCGCGCGGGCGCCTCCTCTCTCTCTCACTCGCCTCATTTGTTAAATAGTGCTTGTATTGTGTATAATTTTAGTAGTTCCTGCAGGTTTCGTGCTCACACCAAACGTGCGCACACCACTGATCTATATTAGCGGAGCGGACAAGCCACGCTCAGTCTCAAACAGAGACTGAAGTCAAACAGTCACAACAAGTACTAAAATGAGTGGCTTACTGCGCTTAAATGGTCAAATACATACAAAATTATGTCAAAATGCCCATCTTGGCGATTATTCAGATAAACACGTTTTATCAAGTCAGTTTTGGATCGCAAGAGAACGCATGTTGTGTAACAGTATTGGGTCCGTTCATAAACTCTTAAAGGGACAGCAGTCCAATATTCCTGCTGCTGTCTGTCATGTTATTTAAAGAACAAAAGGCAAAGAAAATCACTTTCTGCTCTTGACTGAATACGTTTTATAACTTTAATGGTAAGAATAAATCTGTATTTACAATAAAGAATACAGAAATTAAAACCTATTTAACCTGAAAAACTTAGTTTTATAGCTCTTTATTCTATTGCATTTATTTGTGCTGTTGTTTGCAATTTTTTAAAATTTGTTCTTATTTTATTACTGACTTTTTACTTGGTTGATTTATGAAAACTTGAGAGCAGTGAAGCTTTTATTATGCCGCAGACGAGCGCTTTCCGCTTCTTCCGGTCAAGCGTATGTGGGGTAATGCAGCGCTGTTTTATCATATTAGATACATTTGTGTGTTGAAAGTTGTTATAATGCTACTCTGCATTCGCTCGGCGGCTACTATTAGACACTTGTTGCACACTGCAGTAAGCCAGATCCATATTAGGCATGGTAAAACCTGGTACTCGCTGTAAATCAAGAAAACGAGATTTAACTGTGTTTAGCTATATAACATGATTAGTTTTCTGTCAATGAATGTGTCCAAACAGCTGCTCACCTGTCTAATAAAACACAATAAATTAAAGCGTCTTTAGTGTTTCTACAAAATCGCAAATCGAGGGTAACACAGGTATGATGTCATTGATGGGCGACACATGGGCATGGTCCGTGTCCTGGGTAAAATAGCTTATTTCTCTGGATTTAAACATTATTGGAAACATTTGGGATAATGTAAGTACACAAGTCAACAAAATATATAACATTGTTCTAGCGGTATTTGGATATTTGAATATACTGGAGCCAAACCTGAGAAGGGAGTCAAGAAGGTTCTATAGCGTTCTGGACATGTAGTTGTAATTCATAGGCGGGATTATGCTAATTAAGAATGAGCATGCACATGTGCCCTATTTACGAATGTTTGGAATTTATTAACATACAACTATCAAACTATCAAATCTGATGTTTACAAAGCATTTGTGAATCTGGAGGAGATTTTTCAGGAAGGTCCATGTTACACGCAAATTACTTCAAATTTTACAAAAGTTTCATGAAGGAGGCCCATTGTTTAGTAAAGTTTTGTTCACAGCCTTAATAAATAACAGCACTGGCTCATGATAGACCTATCCTGAGTCAAAAACTGTGCTAACCATGCTCTCTCTTCTCTCTTCTCACAGGAAGTGTCTTCCGTCCTCGCTCCTGTCCAGTCTGACAGGTGGTGGTGTTGGTCAGACAGCGGGCAGTGCCATGTCCCAGGCGTAAGTGCGTGTCTCCTGGCAGACTCCGGCGTGGTGGGCCCGCGGTGGGCGTCTGGCTGCAGGAGGTGATGAAGCTGAAGCAGCGTGTGGTGGTGCTGTGCGCTGTGCTCTTTCTCCTCGGCCTGGCCAAGGTCTTCCTGCTGGATGGAGGGGAGGGATCGGCCGCTAGCCGCCGTGACCTCAGGGCTTTCCGCAAGATGGAGGCCAGTCTGGCCCTGGCCAAAGGAGCTCGCCTCACACACACCTTGCAGTCGCCCTGGGAAGTGGCCGCCCAGTGGGTGGGTCCGCGGGAAGTGTACCCGGACGAAACGCCCGAGCTAGCCGCTGTGCTGAATGCCCTGGCCACCGCTCGTGTGGAGAGGGCGGATGTGGGCTATAAAGGCACCCAGCTGAAAGCTCTGCTGGTGCTCGACGGAGGACAGAAAGTAGTTTTCAAACCCAAGAGGTGAGGAGAAGATGATTAAGATGAGGAACGAAAGAGAGAAAGTAATGAGAATGTGAATGAGGTTAAAATGAAAGGAGTGAGTGATTTAGCGAAAGGGAGAGTGAGGGGAAGAGTGAGTGAGCAAATTAGAGAATGAAAAAGCTGGTGAGTGAAATAGAAAAAGAAATGAATGAATAAGAGATGTAATAAGTCATTTTTATTTATAATGCACCTTTCAGAGACTTGAGCACAAGTCTGAGCATGTGTAGCAAAGCAAGAGCATAACAAGAGTGGTAGAATATGAAACAAAAATAAAAACAGGAAGCAATGGAAAATGTGACACAAACAACTATTAACAAAACAACTGCTAGCCTGGGTTTAGGCGCAGTGGAGCTGAAAGACATACTGTCAATGACCTGAATTTCCTGTTGCAATAGCAAACCACAACCATCCAAAATCATTTTCTCATTCGAGAAGCCGTTTCCCTCATATATATATATATATATATATATATATATATATATATATATATATATATATATATATATATATATATATATATATATATATATATATATATACACATACACACACACACACACACGTCTATAGCGACAGGGAAGAAACAACTATTGCAACTTCAGTTTCATTCCCACTTTATTTTTTTATATACTTTATTATGTCTTTCAATTCAAACACATTTAACACAATTATACAAATGTACATTTATTACCAAAAAAAATTATAAATATATAAATAAAAAATGTAAACATTCACATTTTTATGTCAAACTCTTATAATGATACCTAATTCCTAATAAGTAATTCAAATAATATTATTTAAACATCAATTAATAATAATAATTCAGTTCCATGCCAACTTTAAATAAATTTTCTGATTTGTCTGGTTTAGGATATATGTAAAATTTTACAATGAGGTTCGATTCATTAATATTTGGTAAAAGCATTTGGTATCATGAACTTACAGTAAACAAAACTTTTACAGCATTTATTAAACTAGATTCATGTATTTTCTACATATAGGCTACCATTCAAATGTTTGGGATTAGTAAAATGTTTTTGAAAGAAGTCTCTTCTGCTCACCAAGGCGGCATTTATTTAATAAAAATACAGTGAAACTGAAATATTGTGAAATATTATTACAATTTAAAAAAAACTGTTTTTTATTTAAATTTATTTTGAAATGTAATTTATTCCTGTGATGGCAAAGCTGAATTTTCAGCATCATTACTCCAGTCTTCAGTGTCACATGATCCTTCAGAAATCATTCTAATATGATTTACTGCTCAAGAAACATTTCTGATTATTATCAATGTACCAAACAGTCGTGCTGCTTTATATTTTTCTGGAAACCGTGATACGTGTTTTCAGGATTCTTTAATGAATAGAAAGTTTAAATAAACAGCATTTATTTGAAATAGAAATGTTTTGTAACATTATAAATGTTTTAACTGTCACTTTTGATCAATTTAATGTGTCCTTGCTGAATAAAAGTATTAATTTCTTAACATTTCAAGTTGTATGAATAAAAATTAGATAAATTAAAAATGAACATTAGTACATTTGTAAATTAACATCAGCCTGCATTATTAAACATTGTAAAAGATGTTTATAAGGTATCATAAAATAATGGTAATGTTAGCAAATTGAACCTATTTGTAAAATATTACCAGGATATTTCTAGAATAAAATAGCATGTGCACTTAAAGCACAAAGCTGATATGTCATTACTTCAGGTGAGTTCAGCTGTCTGCTCTCGTCTGAGACTATTAGAGTTATCATGGATCTACAGGGACTTTAGATAAGTAAGGAAACTCTCCTGGTGTCCTTAATCTCTAAGGTCATCGATCAGACACACCTTATCTCTAATGGCTTCACATCCAGACACAATCCATTTGCACTGAACGTTTTGGCCCCAAACAGCTGAATTGGACATGCCACTTGTGTGCCATTCAACGTGGAATGTGGGATATTTTCCAAATAGGAGGTTAGAAAGTTAGAATAACGTTGAATGGATTGCAGCGTTAGTGTTTTTTGCTTTGAGCTTTGCACTTTGCAGGAGCAAAGCCTTTTTAGCAGTGTTTTTTTTTCTTTCTTTTTTTTCTCAAAAATCTGCAAAATGACCTGGAAGAATATATGCTGTCTGTGTGTTTACCTTTCCTTCTTTTTTTTCCTTTTTTGCAGCAATATACAGGTGCTGGTCATATAATTAGAATATCATCAAAAAGTTGATTTATTTCACTAATTCCATTCAAAAAGTGAAACTTGTATATTATATTCATTCATTACACACAGACTGATATATTTCAAATGTTTATTTCTTTTAATTTTGATGATTATAACTGACAACTAAGGAAAATACCAAATTCAGTATTACTTAAGACCAATACAAAGAAAGGATTTTTAGAAATCTTGGCCAACTGAAAAGTATGAACATGAAAAGTATGAGCATGTACAGCACTCAATACTTAGTTGGGGCTCCTTTTGCCTGAATTACTGCAGCAATGCAGCGTGGCATGGAGTCGATCAGTCTGTGGCACTGCTCAGGTGTTATAAGAGCCCAGGTTGCTCTGATAGTGGCCTTCAGCTCTTCTGCATTGTTGGGTCTGGCATATCGCATCTTCCTCTTCACAATACCCCATAGAAAATCTATGGGGTTAAGGTCAGACGAGTTTGCTGGCCAATTAAGAACAGGGATACCATGGTCCTTAAACCAGGTACTGGTAACTTTGGCACTGTGTGCAGGTGCCAAGTCCTGTTGGAAAATGAAATCTGCATCTCCATAAAGTTGGTCAGCAGCAGGAAGCATAAAGTGCTCTAAAACTTCCTGGTATACGGCTGCATTGACCTTGGACCTCAGAAAATACAGTGGACCAACACCAGCAGATGACATGGCACCCCAAACCATCACTGACTGTGGAAACTTTACACTGGACCTCAAGCAACGTGGATTGTGTGCCTCTCCTCTCTTCCTCCAGACTCTGGGACCCTGATTTCCAAAGGAAATGCAAAATTTACTTTCATCAGAGAACATAACTTTGGACCACTCAGCAGCAGTCCAGTCCTTTTTGTCTTTAGCCCAGGCGAAACGCTTCTGACGCTGTCAGAGTAGCTTGACACAAGGAATGCGACAGCTGAAACCCATGTCTTGCATACGTCTGTGCGTAGTGGTTCTTGAAGCACTGACTCCAGCTGCAGTCCACTCTTTGTGAATCTCCCCCACATTTTTAAATGGGTTTTGTTTCACAATCCTCTCCAGGGTGCGGTTATCCCTATTACTTATACACTTTTTTTTTCTACCACATCTTTTCCTTCCCTTCGCCTCTCTAATAATGTGCTTGGACACAGAGCTCTGTGAACAGCCAGCCTCTTTTGCAATGACCTTTTGTGTCTTGCCCTCCTTGTGCAAGGTGTCAGTGGTCGTCTTTTGGACAACTGTCAAGTCAGCAGTCTTCCCCATGATTGTGTAGCCTACAGAACTAGACTGAGAGACCATTTAAAGGCCTTTGCAGGTGTTTTGAGTTAATTAGCTGATTAGAGTGTGGCTGCAGGTGTCTTCAATATTGAACCTTTTCACAATATTCAAATTTTCTGAGATACTGAATTTGGGATTTTCCTTAGTTGTCAGTTATAATCATCAAAATTAAAAGAAATAAACATTTGAAAATGAATGAATGTAATGAATGAATATAATATACAAGTTTCACTTTTTGAATGGAATTAGTGAAATAAATCAACTTTTTGATGATATTCTAATTATATGACCAGCACCTGTAGTCAATAAATTCTGAACAGGAAAAAAAAAATGTATTCCAGGTTTCTAGGCAGCATCACGTGGCCACAGTATTTATGTCTTTTGTGGGTGTAACAGCCGCTTTATTATATGCAGTTTTATCAATAGAATAATATACAGTCTGCCAAACAAGTGTGTGCTGAAAAATTGGTCTTGCGTTATGTGGGCGTTGTGTGTGTTGGTATCAGGTATCAGTTCTGAGTTACTGAAACTATTTTTTGCTTATTACATCCTGCTATTTAAGGAACGAGTAGTAACAGTTAATGATTGTGTGTATATTTATGTCAGGTGTGGATTGACTAGTTATACTTATTACTGTAATCACAACAGTGTCCATACTGAATGTGAAAATGCTGTGAGACACCTCACGATCACAGCCAGTCAGAACATAATCAAACATCTGATATTTATTATAGTGTAATTTGGTCTAATGAGAATTCAGTTTGGGTGTGTATACACAACACAACACTACACACATTGAGACAATTTAATTTAAGCTTGCACATTGCCTGAGTTCATTAGGACATGGATAAACAAGATTTTTCATCTTTTTGTCTTCTTTTGCTTTTCTCTCATAATGTCTGCCTGTGTTATATGTATTTCTACTTTGTCTCTCATTATTAGATACACTAGAGATTATGTGGTCGAGGGAGAGCCCTATGCAGGGTATGATCGGCATAATGCAGAAATCGCTGCTTTCCACTTGGACAGGTAATGTGTACACACACACACACACACACACACACACACACACACACACACACACACACACACACACACACACTAGGGCTGCATAATTGCATCAAATAATTAACCCAGGAATTGTGCATTTCTTCAACTGGGCAGTGTTTTAGGAGATAATTATCTTGATTTTACCTTCTGTTTTCTTCATGTCTCCATATTTAATCTCAAACTTCACTGATACAGTTGTCTCCTCGATTTATTAAAAAAAAAAAAAAAAAGGTAGATCACACTTTAAATTTGGGTCCAATTTTCATTATTAACTAACTATTAACTACAACTTTGCCTCAAACTCCTAATTACACAAAGTATTCTCGCCGCTTCATAATGAACCACTGTAGTCACATGAACTGTTTTAAATATGTCTTTAGTTGCTTTCTGGGCATTGAAAGTGTTAATTATCTTGCTGTCAATGGAGGCCTCACTGAGCCATCGGATTTTATCAAAAATATCTTCATTTGTGTTCTGAAGATGAACGAAGGTGTTACGGGTGACATGAGGGTGAGTAATTATTGACAGTTTTCATTTTTGGTTGAACTAACCCTTTAAGGATGTAGAATATGGTCATGCAGAATAAGGGATTAATATGTCATGTACAAGTACTAATAAGTAGCCAATATCCTAGTAATATGCATGCTAATAAGCAAATAGTTAATAGTGAGAATTGGACCCTAAACTTTAGTGTTACCAAAACTTTCAAAAGTTAGTATACTTTATAGTTTATTATTAGGGGTAAAATTGTTAGTGGAAATGACATCAAATGAACTGAGAAAGAGACATAGTTTTCAATTCAAATTTTCAAAACAACAAATATTGAAATGGTTTGTTTAGATTCACTTTTTTGGTTTCGATCAAGTTTGTAATATTTGTATGTAATTATGTAATGTAATTTTTTTTGTATAATGGATTATTGTTCAAGATTAAAAGTCTTGGTTTGGGACAAGGGTAAAACTAAAATCTATACATAATAATAATAAAAAAAAAAAAACACTTATGAAAAGTAGTACATGAAGGCATAAGAACTAAAAATGTTTAAGACATTTTTAATGTGACCAAAAATTGAATGTGTTGGATTCAGTAACATTTAACCCCTGGGACATGCCCAGAAAAGGTTGGATAGTGAGTCAGTAATGTTTTCTCAAAAATTTTTTACTGATGTGCAATGCTAAATAGCGTGTAAATAGGTGTCTGGAGTGTTTTGTGTGCAATGTGAACATGTTTCTGAAGTAAAACCCATTTTAAATAATTTCCCTCCAGTGAGGTGAAATCTATGAAGTACTTTATACTGTATAAGCTGTAAGTTGTAAAAAACAAAAACAACAACAACAAAAAAAAACACTTATGAAAAGTAGTACATGAAGGCATAAGAACTAAAAATGTTTAAGACATTTTTAATGTGACCCTTATATAACAAAATTTAATCTGTTGGATTCAGTAACATTTAACCCCTGGGACATCCCCAGAAATGCTCTGTATACACCTTCAAAACATCAAAGCTGAGAGTTTCTGAATAGCATAACTTCAGTTTTGTACATCAGAAAATCAACACGGCAGAAAAATCCTGATAATCAAATTTCAAATAAATTACATTTGTAAGCGATATGCCTGACCAAAACTAGAATGACTTGTCCTCCTGTACAGCATAAGCTTACTGACTTTTCATAAACATGTTGTTGGAATCTGGTGCGGCAAGAGTCTTTGAGCTCTCTAAGTGTAAGTGTAACCAGGTGTGGGAGTGAAAATAAATGAATAATTGATTGTGTGTCATTGAGGATGGCTTCAGACAAAGAAGGTCATTGGATTCATGACTGTTGGAAATGAATGAGAGATGACCAAGAAGGATGTAATTCTGATGTATTATTTTGAGTGGAAGTAGACAAGTTTTCCATGGCAATGTACTCTTAGTAAATTGTATGGTGTTCCTTGATTTCCAGTTGATGAGGATAGTTTTCTTGGCAATAGTTAGAGCCACTAGGAGTAACTGACTGTTTGTACGGTTTAAATTGATATTGGAAATGTCATCTAATATACAGAGGGAGTGAGACAGTGGGATGTGACCTCCCATAAGTTTGGATAGTAGCGTTTTTCCAGAATTTTTTAACTGATGTGCAATGCTAAATAGCGTGTAAATGGCTGTCTGGAGTGTTTTGTGTGCAATGTGAACATGTTTCTGAAGTAAAACCCATTTTAAATAATTTCCCTCCAATGAGGTGAAATCTATGAAGTACTTTATACTGTATAAGTTGCAAGTTGACTTTTTTTTGTCATGAAGTAGATATTTTTGCAGATTTGTGTCCAGAAAGCGGCATTGGGAGCTATGGATAAGTCTGATTCCCATTTAGCATTGGGTAGGCTTAATGTGTTGTCTGATTTGGATATTATTTTATATATTTTGTGAAGGTTATATTAATTAGCTCTGAGATTGGAGGGGAAAGGTCTAGATTAATTGTCTGAGTGTCGATTTTTGATTGAATAGATTATTTGATTTGTTAAGGAGGATGTGTTGAAGTTGTGTGATGCCCTTTTCTGCCCATGTGCGTAAGTTGAGTGGCTTCTTGTTAACTATAAAATCTGGGTTATTCCAGATCGGGGTGTATTTAGATGGTACAGAGGGGTGTTTGTGATTTGATGAAATTTCCACCAGGCTGTCAGAGCTGCCGCTATTTTCGGTGTTTTAAAACAGTGATGCTTTTTGATTGTCTGATTATAGAAAGGTAATTCTGAAATTTTAATGTCCTTACAAATTGACTGTTCAGCATATAGCCATTTGTTTTCTGATGGGTTAGGATGAATCCATTTGTATATATTTTGGAGCTGATTGGCCAAAAAGTAGTGGTAGAAATGTGGTGCTTCCAGTCCTCCTTGTGTTTTTGGTTTCTGTAGTGTAGTCAATTTAATTCTTGGGGTCTTATTTTTCCAGTAGAATTTAGTGACAATTGAATCTAGTGATTTTAAACCAGGTGAGAGTGGGTAGTCAGGGCTCTACGCTAACACTTTTCTTTAGGAGCACTTTCTGATCAATAACAGACACTAACTTTCCCATTACACGGTGATATTTTCCCCTTTTAAATTAATTTCCACAGGCATTTTTACCATTATAAGAGCAATTTTTTTTCTAATCTTATTAAATGTATGCATCATATTTCATCAAATTTCTTAAATTAAAACAATATGTTTTTAAATGTTAAACAATAAATTCAGTTAGAACAATAAGACCCAATCAGACTGTTACCTATCAAAATAAATCATCAAAAATCTTTGCTCTGCAGAAGTGGCACAGAAGCTCCATCTGAAGTGGTTCTTAGACACATTTACATAGACTGCTTAATGCAGCTCATTGGTAAATAATGTTATACAAATGTTTTTAAATATAATTTTGAATTTAGTAATATGTAAAAAAAAAAAAATTAAAAAAAAATTACACTTTAAAAGTTTGATATTTTAAGTAAAAACAGTGAAAAATAAATGTATTACATTTACCGGCAGTATCTTAATGTGTGAGTCCTTCATTCAGTCGTTCAAAACGCAGATTCATTCATTCATTGTGGCTTGGAGATGCGCAACAGTTCTAGTGTGGCTTTGTTTTAAACCATAAAAACAGACATTATTGTGTCTAATGATAAGTCACTTAATATCAGCTGGTTTATTGGACTTCAATAAGATCGGTAAGTATCACGTCTGCAATCATGCCAATACTCTGAGAAACAGGAGTATACTCGTGTGATATTACTTAACTTAGGCTACATATTAGGCTTGCTGTGATCGACGGTGTTACCGGTGTTCAGCCGCAACACCGGTTATATCACTTGCCCACCATGAACGCGGCACCGCCCCCACCGTCGTTTGTTTTTTTTAATATTAATAAAAATAATTTATTTTAATTAGAGAACAGATACAGTTAAAAACTGAACGCATCTGCTCAATTCAGTGAGAGGTGAACGAGAGTCGCAGCAGGAGTCAGATTTCACCTCACTTCGGCCATTTCGCCTCACTTCTCTGAATGACGATGGATGAAGATTTGGTTGCAAAGCGAAATGTAAAAGCATATTTAAGCGAGATTGTCATTGTCATTGTACTGTTTTGTTGTTGTGTTTTTTCATTAAGAATAATAATGAACCCGCCCACCATTCAAGCAATTGCCGCCTCCGAATTGTAGCTGAATTGTAAAATGGCAGCACGGTATTCATAACTGTGTGTGTGTTTTTATTAATTTTTGGTGGCATTTTTGCCCTCAAGCCCCCGTTAATTTCAGACCTTGCTTATGATAATCCAGATGTAGTATTTCCAGTTAATTTGGCTGAAACATCTGCAGCATGAGACTGTCTTGTAAATCACCAGTTTCAACTTGAAAAAAAATCTTTGGAGTGTACTAGTCCATCGCGCATGTCTTTTGCACTTGTTCTGTTGACTGAAGCAAAGTCTTTAAATGAAGGCATGAAAAGCAGCCGATTGCAGTGCGAAACATAACTGTTGTTCAGTGTAGATGCATTTTAGGAGGTGTACTTTTTGTTTAGATTGTATTATAGTTCTATTCATGAGAATCGATTGGGTCACTCACACCAGTGCGCCTAAATATTTTTTCACACTCGCACGCAGTTATTTTCAGGCGCAAATGCGAGCGAAATGCTCGCACTGTAGAGCCCTGGTAGTGCTGGAGTCATTGTAAATAAGCAGTTTAAGTTAGGGAGTATAGTCATTTTAAGTCCAAACAGCTCTGACAGCCTGGGGGAAACAATGATGCCTAAGTATGTGATATAGTTGGTGCACAAAAGAATAGGTGGTGTCTGGAATGTCACATCCAAGCTTTTGGAATGTAATGAGATTATGGCAGATTTACTCCAGTTGATCGAGTATTCAGAGATATTTGAGAATGAATCAATGAGTTTAATCATTACTTGTAATGATGATGGGGGGGTCTTGTAAATATAGTAATATATTATCAGCGTAAAGACTAATTTTGTGGTGCATTTCCCCCGTTGCAGTGTGAAGATATGTGAAGTTAGGCCATTGGTGATGACAGTGGCTGAAGGTGATGTATACAGAATTTTGATCCAATTAAGGAATGACTCCCCAAAACCAAACCTCTCTAATGTGGAAAACAGGAATTGCCAGTTGACCCTATCAAAAGCTTTTTCTGCATTGAGAGTATCTATGATGGTTTTGGTTTTTTGAGTTGATGAGTAGTGTATTAAGTTAAAAAGTCTGTGTGTGTTGTTGGATGAAAGTCTACCTTTGATGAAACCGGTTTGGTCTGGATGGATTATAGATGGTGTTACTTTTTCTATTCTATGCGCTAGTGCTTTGGCGATGATTTTAATGTCTACGCTGATTAGGGAAATCGGACGATAACTTGACGGTAATGTTGGGTCTTTATTTGGTTTAAGAAGGAGCGAAATTGTGGCTGTGTTCATATTATCTGGGAGTTTTGATTTATTAATCATACGGATGAAGAGTGGTGATAAAATGGACCAAAAGTGTTTGTAGAACTCAGCAGGGAATCCATCGGGGCCTGGTGCTTTATGGTTTGGCATGAGTTTGAGGGCATTAAAAAGTTCATGTTCTGTTAAGGGAGATTCAAGAGTTTTTATTTGATGTTTACTGAGTTGAGGTAGGTTGATATTGTTAAGAAATGAGTCAGTGTCTTTGTGATCTGGGTTTTTTTTCGGAGGAATATAATTTACTGTAAACATTTAGAAAGATTTGATTTATTTCTTCTGGTGAGTTGGTGGATTCCCCTGCTGTGTCCGTAATCACTGGTATTGTAGCCTTTTCCTTATTTTGTTTGATTTGCCAAATATTTACCAGATTTGTTACTATGATGGAAGTCTTCTTGTCTTAGCCTATCAATTAGGAATTGTGTATGTTTATTTATTAATTCGTTCAATTTGAGTTTATATTTTCTTAATGAATCCTGTGTTTCTTCTGTTGGGTTATTTATGTTAATGTCTTCTGGTAGTTTGATTTTTTTTTTTTTTTTTGTTCCAGTTCTACTTGTTGATCCTTTTCTTTCCTTTTTTTGTAAACAGAGAATGAAATTATTTTTCCTCATAGTACTGCTTTCTCTGTTTCCCACAGAAGAGATGGAGATGATTCCAGGGAGTCATTCATCTCTAGAAAGCATGCCCACTCTCTTTTAAAATAACTGTCAAAATCATGGTCTTTCAGAAGAGATGTGTTAAATCTGACATCTGGTAGTGGGTTTATGTTGACTAGTTGTGTTCCATTTTAATGTTACCGGGGCATGATCACTAATGACTATTGGATGGATCTTCGATTCAGAAATTTGATATGATAGAATTACTGGTGAGAAAGAAGTCAATGCAGGAATCTGAGTGGTGGACTGGTGAGAAAAATGAGTATTCTTTAATGTTAGAATGCTGTAGACGCCAACTATCGCCAAGACCAAAATGACTCAGGAACTGTTTTATGGTTTCTGCAGATTTCCAAATGGATTTAATGCCTAAACTATTAGATCTATCTAGTGTTGGGTCTAGAACTGTATTGAAATCACCTGCAATTATGACTGGACAATTAGAAAAATTTGAAATTGAGGAGAAAAAGGATGGGTCGTCTGTATTTGGGCCATATAAGTTGCCAATTGTGACTGGGTTATTATTGATGGAGATGTTTATGATAATAAAACGTCCTACAGGGTCTGTAAAAAAAATCTCTTTTGTTCATAATACCACCATTATTTATTAGAATGCATACTCCTCTTTGTTTTGTGTTGTAGTGAGCCGAGAATAAATGACTAAGTTGATGATTTAATTTTGTTATAATCTGATTCTGATAGATGTGTTTCTTGCAGGAAGCATATGTCGGCTTGTAGTTTATTTAAATGATTAAAAACTTTGACCTTCTTTGTCTGAGAACCAAATCCACGAACGTTCCAGGTTACAAAAGTGATGTTTTAGTGAAAAATAGACATAAATGTATATTAATGTGTGGGCCTGTTAGTACTGTGTATGTATAAATGTGAGTGTATGTATTCGAGTGGGTGTAGCAGTGTATATGTGTGTGTGCATAACAATGCAATGTTGTGGGCAGACTAACAAAAGTACAGACACACAACTGACAGAATTTACACAGCAGAACAGCAACAACAAAACAGAAACCATTGAATACAAACATATGGTGGAACATGGAAAGGGGGACACGAGACCTAGGTGCAAAAGTAGGAGCACATCAAATAGATTAGAGAGGGAGAGAGAGAGAGAGTGAGTGTATTTAGTTCAGTTTATGATTATGGCAGTTATTGACTCAGGAATGGAAGTGAAGTGTTCAGAAAAGCCAAGGAGTAATGTCCTTATCGCGATATAGTTGTCCATCTATGTATAATTTGTCCACTGTAATGACTGCATTTATTTTCTGTTTTCGGATTGCGAAGAGTTGTTTCCGACGTTCGAGAATGTCCTTTGAATATTGCTGATTGAGTCCATAGTTTGTGCCTTTGAGTTGTCTGCCTTGCCTCTGAACCAGTTCTTTGTGTTGATAGTGTTCGAATTTTGCGATGATCGCTCGTGGTCTGTTGTTTTTGGATCTGATACGGTGAACACGGTGAAAGGTGATGCTCTGTACTGTTTCCGCTGGTAATTTGAGTTGTTTTACCATGTAGTCCTTGACTGATTTTTCGGGGTCGTCTGGAGTTTGTTCCGGGATGTCTGTAAAAACTAAATTGTCCCTCATGCTGTGCGATTGCAAGTCCAGAATTTTTTCTTTAATGGTTTTATTTTTCGGCGACGACAGAAGTGAGTTGAATGGTAAGTGCGTGAACGGAGTCCTTTAAAAAGTTATTTTCTTTAGTTAGTGTGTCTATCTGTTCTTGGTTGAATTCTAAGATTCCTGGAATTCCTTTTGTATGACGTCTATCAATGCAATCCTGGTATCAAGCAAAAAGTGCAGCACAGCGGTTTGGGTGATGTGGATGGTGTTGTACTTGGGCTGAAAGGTGAATCGGGACAAGGTCTCTTGGAGTTTGGAGTGGGGTTACCTTTACTTTTTTTTTGTTGTGATCTGGTTTGTCCCTGATTATGGTGCAGCAGAATGTGTTGTAGTGTGTCGATATATTCTTCGAGATGATCCAGGTTGTATAATATTATAATCTGGTTTTGAAACTGAGGAAAAAAAATGAAATGAAAGAAGTATAGAAGGGGGGAAAACATGAATTTTTTTTTTTTTTTTTTTTTTTTTTTAGGTATTTCAATATTTAGCTATGCGAGTTGTTTGCAATCTAGCAGACGGGAGCCGCCATCTTAGATCACACACACCGAGTCTTGTCTCGCGTTACTCAGCCATCATCCACTAAAGCTTATTGTCAGGCAGTGTTTCTTATTTCTATTGGCTACTCTCATGTCATGACTCACTCCAAAACCATATGAAGTTAATTTTTGTGTGGCACAAAGTTGTTCACTCTCTTTTCCATACAAAAGTTTTTAGTGACCATGGCTACCAAGCTCCAAATATAACATAACAAAAACACCATTGGATTATCATAAAAAAAAAAAGTCTTAGCTATTGGTGTCCTATATGTTTTCTGAAGCAGTACGACAGCTTTGTGTGCAAAACAGATTGAAATTGAAGCCCTTTGGTGTTCTGCAAGAAAAATAACTGCATGCAGACTTGGAACGACATGAGAGTTTTTTTTTTTTTTTTTTTTTAAAAAGGGGGGTTTTGGTTGAATGATCCCTTTAGGCCTCAGATTCACTTCTGCATGCATGGACACAGTTGATATGTCTGTGATTGGTTACAGTGCTCAGCTTGTCTAGAAACCCTTTGTAAATAAAACCTTGGGTCAAAACAGTAGTAAAACATGCTCTTCTGCTGGGAGATTCAAACTTTTTTTATGTGGACCCCCAAATACAGTATATTGCTTTTTAAAATATAGGCAGCTAGTTACACTACTGTTCAAAACCACCCAAAACACACCATACGTACTGTAAGCATGGTGGTGGCAGCAATATGTTGTGGGGGGTGTTTCTCTTCAGCGGGGACTGGGCGATTGGTCAGGATTGAAGGGAAAATGGATGCTGCTAAGTTCATCCAAATTCTTGAGGAAAACCTGCGTCCTTCTGCTAGACACATGACAAGGATCCTAAACATTCCGCCAAAAGAACAACGCACTGGCTTTAAGGATAGGAAGGTGAATGTTCTTGAAGTGGTCAAGTCAGAGCCCTGACTTAAATCCATGGGATAAAAAAAATCTGTGGATGGAGTTAAAGAGAGTAGTTAATTGCCGCTCACCACAGAATTTGACTTAATTTGATAACTTTTTCAAAAACATTTAAAAAAAAGAAAAAAAAAGAAAAATCTTACCCCAAACTTTTGAACAGTAGTCTATTTTAAAGATTATGGAAAATGAAAATGTGTAAAATACCATCTGGAAAATTTGAATATTAGAATACGCTTAAAACTAATAGCTGCCAATAGAATAAAATAATTGATTAATCTCATGATTACCAGTCTTTAGAGTACAGAATAACAGTCAACAGTAATAATGTCAGATGATGTAAATCTGTATTTATATATTTATTATAATATATTTCTCTGAACTTTTCCATTGACCCACGCAGCCCCCTGGGGGTCCCAGACCCAAGTTCAAAAACCCCTGCTCTAGTTGACACAGTGCACAATTGGTTCACTGAAAATTCCTAATCGTAATCTTGATTAATATATGATTCATTATGTCATTGAAACACTATCACATGTAGTGCACAAAAAAATCCTGTCCATATTAAATGGCCTTTATACCTAACGTGACTGTATGCTGATGTGTCATTACTGTATGAGTCATGAGCTTCTTTGATAACTTCCAACAGGATCCTGGGCTTTAGGAGAGCGCCCCTGGTGGTGGGGAGGTTTATGAATCTGCGTACAGAGATAAAGCCAGTAGCTACAGATCAACTGCTGAGCACTTTCCTGATGCACGGTCAGTTTCACCCTTTTTCTTTTCTTGCTTTTCACATTCTCTCATCTTCGTTCTCCATTCTGGAACCATTTTGCACATTTTGACCACAGAAAAGAAGTTTGTCATGATACTAAATTTCAATTGTTTAGGAGAAACTCTTGCACTCAAAATGGATTAAAAAGAATACAGCAATTTTCTAGTTTGTTTACCAAATTTCAATTGTACATAAGAAACCAGTACAATTTGACAATTCTTAACACCACTTTTGAGATCGTAGCAAAAACAGAAGTGCTTCACTTTGCATGAATTGTCATTAGCATATTCAACCCAAAGTACTTCCGTTGTTTAGATGCTTTTTTTTTTTTTTTTTTCCCTATTAGTCACCGCAGCAACAATACTGCTTGCCATGTTTATATACTGAGCCTGTATTAGACAGGATATGTAGCCAGACAGAAAGCTATGGGGCAAAGTGTCACAAAACCAGACTTTTGTTTGTCAGAATAAAGATTAGTCCAATTTAGAGCTTGTATTAGTTAAAAATTGCCCACATAGGCCACATTTAGGTACACTGCATGGTTCAAGTGACCCTATTCTGATTGCTCCCATGCAGCACAGATCAGATACGAGCCACTACCATGTAAGCAGGAAAAAAGCGCACGGATTCCGATATTCACCGTTTCAGGCCTCATTCATATGTGGAAATAAATCATATATGAATCAGACACATGCATTTGCGCCTGCCGTGTAAGTGGATTTGATATTCCCCATGTAAATGCAACTCCTGCATCATTGAAAAGTGAGGGTTTTTTCTTTTAAAACATTTCGTGGTACGGACATACCTATAACAATAATAAATAATAATAATTTGTTACATTTATATAGCGCTTTTCTGGGTACTGGGAATCTCCTCAACCACCACTAATGTGCAGCATCCACCTGGATGATGCGACGGCAGCCATATTGCCCCAGAACTCCCACCACACACCAGCTTATTGGTGGAAAGGAGACAGAGTGATGAAGCCAGTCAGTATATGGGGATGATTAGGAGGCCATGATGGACAGAGGCCAATGGGCAAATTTGGCCAGAATGTCGGGGTTGCACCCCTACTCTTTTCGAAGGACATCCTGGGATTTTTAACGACCACAGAGAGTCAGGACCTCGGTTTAACATCCCATCTGAAGGGCGGTGCTTTTTGACAGTATAGTGTCCCATGACTATACTGGGGTGTTAGGACCCACACAGACCACAGGCCTCTGCTGGCCTCACTAACACCTCTTCCAGTAGTAACCTAGTTTTCCCAGGAGGTCTCCCATCCAGGTACTAACCACCAGGCTCAGCCCTGCTTAGCTTCAGTGGGCAACCAGTCTTGGGCTACAGGGTGATATGGCTGCTGGCATAACAAATGAAACAGTAGTTGACTAGCAGAGTATTAATTTTGTTTATTTGTGTTAAATAAAAGGCAATCTGATGTTGAAATGTGTTGCTTTTGAAATAATTTTAGTGCTCCTTGCCGCTGTTGTCAGTGACGGCGGCTCGTGCACAGACACACGCTTCAGCCCCGTTGTGGAGACTCTACCCATTCGTTCCATTGAAACCACAAAATTAGGCCTGCCGCGATTGGTCGATATAATCGATTGCGTCAACGCTGATAATTAGTCAACTTAAATATTTTTAATCGACTGATCATTTTATATTATTTTACCTTTTAAATTTCGTTTTCAAGCTTTGACTAAAATAACAACCGTCTTCTCCACACCACTAGTGTGAGCTAACGTTACGCGCATCACGTCAACGTTTCCAAGGATGGCGGGTGAAGCAGAGTCGAGTGCGATGTCAAACGAGCTTGTTAGCAAAAGTTCTCTTTCAAGCATACATTTCGGTGTCTCACTATGAGATACGCCCCTTACGCGTATTCCTCAGAAGCCCTATTACATTACGCCAGCCCCAATTGGCTGGCAGACGTGACGTTGTGTCTGGGAGTGGCCTTCCCACCCCTCAGTATAAAGGGAGCAACACAACATCACTACAACATTCAAAATCCTCTTCTCACTTCACACCAGAAGTCTACAAATCCTACGAACGACTGGCCATCACACCGTTTTTCACCTGACTCCTTCAGTTGCATTCCAGCTGATTGCAAGGATTGTTTGTTATTACGGTGGCTGCAGTAACGCAGGCTGTCCCGGCTAGTGAAGGAGATGCTGTGCGACTTTGTTCATGCGGGAACAAAATTTCATGCAAGGACACACACCAGGTCTGCTCTGCATGTCTTGGGCTGAAACATGCCCAATTGGTGATCGAAAACCCCAGTTCCTGTGAACATTGCGCACACTTCACTATGAAGAGCCTTTGTTGCAGGCTAGCATGCCAAGCTAGCCTGTCAGGCCAGGATCCCCTCACGTCACCTAGTCCCGTTCCAGCTGCCACTCCGCAGGTACCCATTCCTGTAGAGCTGCCCACCACAGCAGCTTTATCTTGAGGTGAACAGCTCGATGTTTGCGTCCCTCTCCCCAACGTGCTCAGCATGGACGACGAGGAGGACGCTCTCGATTTCGAGGAAGAGAGACAATCGGATTTGCTTCTCTCTGAGGAAGAGGAGGATTTCCCCCTGCGCACCCAGCACTACCCTTCGCTGCGGCGGGATCCACAGAAGATGCAGGCGGGGCACCCCCACTTCCCAGTGGGGAGAAACTAAATATTCCGTGGCCGACCGTGGTAGCAGAGACTGCACGGCACGGCAGCTCCTTCCTGTGTTTCCAGAGCTCCTGGAATAGGTTGCGGTGACCTGGAAGGACAAACCATTCACCAGCAAATTGCCCATGCAGGAAGGATCCGCCAGAGGTGGACAGTAGCGAAGTACATTTACTTGAGTACTGTACTTAACACTCAGGGATCGGCTGGGCGCGCCGGCAATACCACCTTGCTTTTTTCTTATCAGTATGAAAGAGACTCAAATTGCACATACAATTAAGATTAAGATTTATACACCATTTTAATCTGTGAAATATCTTTTTATTTGTGTACACTCAGAGTAAAAACAAAATGTTGTTCTTTTTGCAAAATAAAGAAAACTAACATGATGCGTGATCTTTCGTCTCCCTCTGAATGAAGTCCAATCTGATAGTTCTCAGAAAATGAACTGTAACTTAGTGAATACTAATCACATAAAAAATGCCGGCTGCGAATCCGACATTGCCATCCAAAGCAGACCGTCTCAAATGTAGGTGCGCGGCAAGCGCGCAATAGAAGCGGCACAAGCCACCACAGCTCATGTGACAAGAACCAACCGATCAGCTTCACCCTTTCCGTAACAATATCGAAAGCTCAGCTGAACTACTGATCATAGCTGCACAGGGCAGGTTTTTATTTATTTATTTTACTTATCTCCATAAATATATCTAAAGCTAATGCAAGGGCTAGAAATCAATTAATCTTTTGCTGATACTTCCTCATCATTGTGGCAAAATGTCAGTTCATGGTTGCATAGCAACAACGGACGCCACGGAAGCGCAAGTGCTTTGGAAAGGAGAAAGCGGTGTGGCCGCACTTTCCACACGTTTTTAGACGCGATGTGAACGGCGCCAGTACTTTTTGACGTAAGAGAGGTTGGGTGGAATTGAGAACCGCTGTAACGGTTAGATTGTTCTCTGCCTGCGTTTGTTAATATGCAGGCTTGATGTAATTAATTAATTTACTTCTGCCCATTTTAAGGACATTTCATTGCGTGGCGGTATAATATAACGGCATAAATGGCATAACGAATAACATTTAAAAATACAAATGTATATAATATACGTACACAGGTAATAAATACTATTCATATACAATATGAAAAGAGTTTGCCAAGTTGTGTGACTGAATTCCTGCAAAAGAAGGACTGCTCACCTCAGTTGGCTGCAGCTCTTACTGATAGTGTCCTGAATATGATTATCAAATTTATACTTTTTTTTATAGTACACTACTGAATGCCAAAGTTGCAAGTTAAATAAAATGTTCTTTTCCAAAAAAAAAATGTAGATTTTTGTTGGAAATTAGTCATTTAGTCGATTATTCGATAAATTAGTCGATAGATTAATCGATATAAAAATAGTTGTCAGTGGCAGCCCTATACAAAATAAAATGCACACAAACATGTCCCTGCCCTTGATATACAATCACTGATGAACGCATTTGGTTTTAATGAGTAAAAAAAAACCTATACGACTGCGGATTCGAACCCAGAAGCGGTGACATTTTTGACAAATATCTACCACCTGAGTATTATTCCACTCGCACACTTCCAGCAGAGCTGCGTATATAATCACTGTCATGAAGAATTTGTATTTTTGTAGTACATAGCGTACTATTGGAATTGATTTGTGATGTCATATATGCTTTTTTTTTTTTGTGCAGTGCAGTGTAAAATGCAGACATTAGATACAGGTCACTAAGCACATTGTCTAAGAAATCAGATATTGATCATCATGACCTGCAGTGTAAATACAGCCTTAGATACTATCTGACCAACATGTAAAACAACCAACCACAGTTTTATTGATCATTGAAACCACAATAATCTACCATCGCCAAAGTGGCATTATGTATAACTTTTGGTGACTAAAAAGACAATGCTACGAATGATAGATGCTGTAATGTGAAAATGCATCTTCCTGAAAATTTCCTGGCGATTCTGGTGAAATTTCCTCATGATACAAGACTCTATAGCCCTATTCACACTACCAGCGATTCGATGCAAATCACTTGTACGTCTTCATAGTGCTGTCGCTCTAATGTTATTGGTAGACTGCACGTCTGGACATACAGTTATCACAGATGATAAATATGGAGGGTAAAACTAAGATATAATGTTCTACGAATTAGTTGTCTGCTGATGGAGTGATGTTATATACTTTAAAGGGGTCATGAAATTGATTTATTATTATTTTATGTTTCCTGAGGTGCACTTATAATGTTAATGATTTTCACATCAAAAATTGTCATAATTTAGAAATAAAAGGCAATTTTCCTACTCTGATTTTAGCCCTCTGATTTAAAAACCCTGTTTGAAGGGGCGTGACTGCTGTGAGACTTCGGTGTTAACACCTACTGCTGTGATTGGCTGACATCTTTGCATATGAAATAAGTATTACATGTGGAATCTTTTAGAATGCTTTTACCACATTTTTACTATTACAGCTGTCGAGATTAACGATTTGTGGAAAGTGTTGATTGCATTATATTTAGGTCTATTCCTATCACATGGAAGGTTGCAGTGATGAGCATTGAGCAGATGGCAGTCTGTTGATCATGTGAAGGCAGTGATCTCGTCATTGCATGCAATTTCTTCACTTTCACGGAAAGCTTTCACTGTGACTAACAATGCGAACACGATTTAAATACAGTAAGAGATTCACTGTTTTGTGTAAGAGCGGCACTATAATGGGAGTTTTGGCAAGTGTCCAGAAATCAACAGCTTCAGCCATTATAGAGCATTCTTTGAAGTAAAAATACTATTATTCATTATGATTTGAACTGTCATTAAAAATGAAATGCGTTACTTACAGTTTGCGGGGTCCTTGCTGATTCCAGTTGATTCCTGGTCTTTGAGCAAACATTTTTGGGTAAAGCAGGGTTTTTCCTGCATAGAGAATTACGAGACGGCCGCCTCCATCAAATTTCGTGCCAAGTGTTCACAAAACTCAGACAGGCAGTCACATGCTCAGATACCTCTTTCCATTGTGGCTTCCCGGCCTGTGTCCATTCTCGAACCGTTCCGCCCATCCCCACTGCAGAAAATGGGGTTCCGTGCCGAAAAGATCGCTTTCACTCTGGCCCTACAACTTGCTGGCCTCGAACGGAGAACTCTCTGTGAGAGTGCACGAAAATGATGCGCGGATTGCGGTTATATCTGCATCAGATAATCCGTCGGGTTGGGCCGGCCAAGTAATACAAAATAACGTTCCAAGTAATTATGAGTGGGTCGCGGGTGGATGAGAGAGAAATCATTATTGTGTTGATTTTAATAAAGACGCGGAACTCTCATTTGGTAAAATGTGCATCACTCTTTTACCTTCTTTTTCAACGACAACGCATTTCTATTCAGGGAAAACCAATCAAGAAAAGCATATGCCAAGAGCACCTTCTAGTGGTCATTATATAAGACACAAAGGAAAAACCCTACATGAGATATTGCTTAAAAACTTAACAGCTTTAACTCAAAATATACACAAGCTTAACAGAAATTATTCTGATAAGAGTGTTTTCCAAAAATGATGTAATGAAACAGTGACGATTTTAGTTTGAAGGGAGTAAAACCTGTTTATAGGCTATTAAGGAAATGTTCTTCTTTGGCAAAATTACTTTTATTTTAGATATTTATTTAAAAGCAGCCTACTTAAGTGTCATATGTTATTATATATTCATGCTTAACACTGAGAATTTGAATAATTATTTTGTGCCAGGTGCCAGGGCTTACAAACAATCGTTCCACTCCGAGCAGAATCTGTATTTTAATGTTTCTGTTCCAGCGTTCCTTCTGTATTATTATCGTTCTGAAACCGGTTAGATTAGAAAAAGTAATGGTTAATAACGTTATTTTTAACTTTTTTTGTTGTTGTTTGCAAGTAGTACTTAATAATAACACTTACACAGTAAAACCTTTAGTGTTAAATGAACACTGTTAGTGTTAAATTAACATTACCAGTGTTTATATAATCCAGACCAGATTATATAAACACCGGGTGACACTGGAAGTGTTAATTTAACACTCGATGTTTTGCTGTGTACAGCATTTTTATTTATTAAAAAAGCAAAGAGAGCATTTGCCGTCTTAGCCAGTAGGCCTACAATTATCTTTTATAGATTCTGTCCAAATGTAAACCTATTAAACAAAAGCGTTTATAAATTAAAGTATTTTTTCAAGATATTTTAAAATGTTTGCTGCATGGTTAAAAATACCGACGCGATTCCTGAGAGGAAATGAGATAAGTCGGGAATAGGCTACATCACATTTTATTATTAGCATTCATTCTGAAATAATGTAGCCTAGGTTATCGGTAAATAAAGTAAAATGTTTACATATAGCCTAGCCTACATAGCTTTGTTTATAATGTTTGTAAACATAAATTATTAATAAAACTACTCTATTTTATTTTTACCACAAAACCTCTAAAGTTAACCTATTCGAGCTAAATAAACGTCAAGACAAAAATCTTTTGTTTTTTAACGCCAATCTGGCTTCTATTGCTATATTCAAAGCGAGAAACTGGTTTATTTATTAGAAATAAAACTAAATAAGATTAAAATTAATTTAATTTTTTTAATTTAAATTAATTTAAAGTGAATCTGAAGCCTACCTTTCTCATTCAGCACTGTTTCCATTTTCGAGACGAATGCTAAACTATTATTTATTATGTAAGCTTTGTATTTCACTCGTATTATCGACATCATCCTTCACATTGAGCAGTGTAACGTTTTATATGTTTGGTTGATTGTATTTTATTTTAATTATTTAACAGGCTGTGATATAAAGTAAGCAATGCAAGAATTTGTGTGTGTATGCGTGAGGCGCCAGCGCGACCACTCAAATTTTTTTCCTTTTCTAAGAGAGTAAACTGTATTGCGTAATTTATGGTCGTTCAGGTAAAAGTAAGACATATTTACAAAAGACACTTAAATAACGAAAACAAGCAAAATGTCAAGCAGAATTCCTTTCCTAAATCTTTGGAGTGTGCCTCAATGAACCACTTTCGTTTTGTTAATCTGTAGACCTAATTATTTAAGTGAAATATTTTGCGTAGCCTATAGGCCTAATTATTCCCTTTTATTTTGTGTTATATAGGCCTGTAGTTTGTTTTCTCTGTTCACATAAGCAACAAACTGATGTGGCGTTGTGTGAACTCATGTTCTACTATATCCTGCAATTTTCGCTGGTTTCAAAACGCACAGCAAGCCGCATGTTACTTGACATGAATTTTCACTTAAATTCAGACCTAATGCTTGACGGTTGGTGACATATATCATCGGAAAAACTAATGCCAGGGCATTGCCATTGTGACATAGGCTACCTAACTTACGATGACTTGACAGCTGTAAAAATAATACGCTTACTTTCGTTCGTTTTTGTTTTCGTTCCTTTAGAGGACTTTAGAGCCAGGAAAAACCCTGCAGTATTGTATTGCGAATTGTCCTCAAAACAGTCGCTGGTAAAATGTACAAGTCAGCACTGACTTTGTACTGTCCAAGGTTGAGAAACCACTCCAGCTTGAAGTGCACACAAGCAGGTTTTTGTGTTTCTGGGGGATTTTCATTAAAAATAATACATTTATAATAACTTAATAAATAAATCCACTACTCTCGTCTCCCCTGAGGCTGAGACTCTGAATAGTGTTCTGTGCTCGTCTGTGCAGCCAACGACTGAACTGTGCTTGAACTTTTGCCATGGTGTTAGAACTGGTACACCGTTGTCACTTGTGAAAACATAATGGCGGTGCCATGGGTGGAAACGTGCAAACTAAGGGGCAGTAATATTGTAATAAGATCACTAGGGGAACCAAATCTGAGCGGCTCGTTTTTTCACATGCTTGCAAAGAAGGGCTTACCAAAACAAAGTTACTGGGTTGTCTTTCTTCACGTTTTATGGCTTGGTAGATGCACCAGGGACCTGATTGTAGCATTTAAACATGAAAAATGAGATGACATGAGATGTCCCCTTTAAATCATTTTCAATTTCCATTGAAAAATCTCACATAATGTAAGGTATATTGTTGAACAGTATTGCTTCAGTGGAGTAGTATTTTTGAGTTCACTGTGGAAAAAAAGATTCATAACCAGCTGTTCTTTTCTTCAAAACAATCCTCTCACGAGCAGCACAGTTCCTTCCTTCTTTTTAAGCAATATTTTCTCTCTTCTTGTAGGAAATAATACATGTTTCTATGGGAAGTGTTATTATTGTCGTGAGACTGAGCCTGCGTGTGCAGAGGGGGATGTGATGGAGGGATCGGTTACCCTGTGGCTTCCTGACGTCTGGCCCTTACAGAAACACAGACACCCGTGGGGTCGGACATATCGAGAGGGTAAACTTGCCAGGTATAGTAATTCTCTCTTTCACTAGTTCTCTCCCTTCACCATCTATTTTTAACATTTGACCAAAATGAGTGTACAGGTGAACACTGATATGTTTGTTAGTGGTTCAGTGCAGTTTCAGCCTGAAAGTTTGTGGTAGGGCAGTTTGAGTATCTAATGGTCAGTGGGGACTTTCACTGAGCATTACTAAACTCTTGGTCTTTGAGTTAGCCAAGGATAACATGGTCCAGCATGCCATTTTCACTCATTCTTTGTGGTACAGGAACTGATCAAAATGAAAGAACAGCACAGAAAAATGAAATTGTAGGGTTTTTGGTTTTCCCACCACCTAAGACACATTTCCTGAAATGAGACATCATTTTTTTCCTAAACTTACAAACACAAAACCAAACACTGCTTTAAGTTTTGGGTTTATAGCTTTGAGCAGGAGATTTTAAATGTAATGTGCAATGCATTTTACATTTAGCTATGTAAAATGTGAAAAAAGCAGCCAAAAGAAAGGAAAGACTGTTTGGCTTGTACTTCATAGTAATTGATGAAAGAGCCAAACCTGTTCATTAGAGCAGAGTGTCCATAACATTGTAAACCTGAATATCATGCTTACCTTTCTGGATTTATTTTTATTACTATTAATATTATTTTGGGAAAAACCATGAGGTTACCGCATTGTTCAGGGGTCTCATTTATAAAACTTTCCGTAGATTTCATCCTAAAAGTGTACGTATTCTGCGTATGCACTAAAGTTATGCCAGAAAAAAAAGCCAGCTCACAATGCCTAGTTTTACTATGCATAACCTCGTCTGCATATCATTTCCATGCATATTTCAATCCACGTGACACCTTGTTTAACACCATCAAAGGTACAAGACATGGAAAAATGTTAGATACGGGCTATAAATGCCATTTGTTCCATACATATTACATTACTGAAAATCATCTGATATCCTTTTTATATTTTAGAATAAATATATCAGAATATCCATAAAAACAAAATTGTATAAAATATACTTATTATACTTAAATACTTATCAGATAAAGTTTTCAGAATAGAGTTGACTCATTCATTTCCACTGGCCAAATAGTATTTTAATTCAAAATATTTAGTTAATTAGACTGTGTTCTAATGGTAGGGTATTTTATGCTATCCTGTATTCTATGCACTCGGGCCATCTCCTCTTCCTCTGCTCCCGTAGTGGACAATGTGGTGGTGAGACAGCACTGATTTTGGAATTTCAAAAAAAGGTGTTTATGAAACAATTTTCACTCAGTACAAGCCTGAATAAAACTGCTGGATTTAATCTTCATGATAACGTGGATCTAACATGTGATATGGAGTGAAGTTATATGTGTGTGAGACATAAATATTTATAATCGTTCTTCTCACATTTACTTTCTACAGTCTGATTTCAGTTCACCACCTCACCATCTGTGTCGCCAATTCCCCTTTTCTCTAGAATGTGCGTATACATGGCTCAGAGTTTACTTAGCGGTGCGCACATTCCCCTGTCAAGTTTGTTTTTGATCGCAACCTTTGCGTGGCGTTCAGACTTTTCCAGCCCCGTTTTTTGCGTTATAAATGAGACCCCTGGGGCCGGATTCACGAAACATTCTTAAGAATAAGATTCTTCTTAACTGCCAATTTTTTCTTATTTTCAAACTTAAGTATTTGGTCGTTTCAAATATTAAGCATTACAACATAACACTAGCTAGCCAAATTATTATACATATTACTAGTACCATGAATGTGGACGAGCTCTCTAAAGCCCGGAACACACCAAGCCGGCGGTCGGCCGTCAGGCAATTTTCGTTCGTCGGCCGACTACGTTTTCTCCGTGTGTTCTGCAGCGTCGGCTGAAGTTGGCTTTTTTTTCGGCCGATTCGACATGTTGCATCGGAGCTTGTCGGTCATTCGGGCCATCTGATCATTCTGATTGGCTGTCCAGCTACTGCCACCTGCTGGTACAGAAAGGCATTTCTTCTTAAGCAGGCACAGAACGGACGTGCTACTTGGCCGCCAAGTGTCGGTTTGGTGTGTCAGGGCAACTTTGGACCCAAATGCTGCAGACGTCTGCTTTCGTTGCCACTAGTTCGTTGCCGTCGGCTTGGTGTGTTTTCCGGGTTTAAAGTCTGAAAATACACTAATTGATCATTTGCGCATACCTGTATATGATGCGCTCCCTCAAACTAGTACATAGACCCGCACATGACATGCAGAAAAAAATTAAAAGCAAGTGATTAACTCCAGTCAAACAATCGCAACGAAAATAGTCTGCGTGCTTATTTTGATATGTACGATAATCTACAGGCAGTGACGGGCTTTGAGGTGTTTTTCATCCAGCCAGGCAGTAAGATGGTCTTAAGAATGTTCCAATGTGCAATTCTTGAAAAATTCTTAAGTTCTGAAATATTTTCTTAAGAACTTCTTAGAATTTATCTTAAGAATTTTTTTTAACTTTTCTTAATAAGCGAATCCGGCCTTTTGATCTTTTATTTGAAAAATCTACAAAATCTACGTGTTTTTTTTTGTTTTTGTTTTTTTGGACAAACTGCATTGTAATATTTCCACACAAATTACATTTTGGGAAATTACAGCAAAGTCTGTAAACAGGACATTAACAGACCAGAGGTGGGACACTGAATACAGATGTAAAGAGGAGAGTGCAAACACTGTACCAGGCACAGCAAGCTCACTGTTTGTGATGCTTGAAATATTGGAAGAAAAATAAAAATATTGAATTGATGGTGGGATTTTATATGAATGCATCTGTGAAGGGAACTGAGTGACTTTGATGGCATCTAGTCGATAGCATTTTGGTGCGTGTTTATCTTGGACCCATGATTGAAGAGCTCTGGGAAAATATTGAGGGCATTTCCTCTGTTTGCTGCTACTAGATGCTACAGATCAGTATAAAATGCACGAAACCCTTTTACATATAATTAACCTTATCTCTATCTTTGACACTTTACTGGAAACTTTTGGTTTTAGAAGCCATTTAATGAAACATGAGTCTAGTTTGGCTATTACTAATCATTTCATATTGTGACTACTATTTAAACAGCAAAAAACACATAAATTATTTTGGTCTGTAGTTCTCTGAAACCTGAAAAAAAAAAGGGAGGGGGGGAGGGGGTACTGAAATGCATTACGGTTATGTTTGTACAAAATATGTCCTTGTTCATATGTTCAGGTTTACCTAAAACTTGGAAATTTAAGGTAGTATTTTTGCTCTTCTGGTTCCATCATCCCAAATTCACTGAGTTTTTTAAATGGGTTTTTGGTTGAATGCCTGAAATAAGGTCTGTGGTGAACACAAGCTCAAGATATTTTCATATTTTATTCTATGACATAAATACATCAGGAACACCACATTCATTATTATTATTTAAAAAAAATTGTTTTAGACTTTTATGTGTTTTGTTTTGAAAAAGGATGTTGCTAACGAGTAGGGATGTCATGGTGGGGTAGGGATGTCAAGTATGGATGTCACGACAAATTTTGTTGCGCACCAAATCCTCCACCATCATCCCGTCAGTCATCTCTCCTTATTCTCGTCGCATGATAAGTAAAATCTGACTCCTGCTGCACTCCTGCAGCTCGTGTTATATATGGAGCACACACTTTCAGTAGCATCCGATGCCCAACTGAACTAAATGGTTTTTATTTTTATAAAAAAAAACAAAAGGACAGGGTGGCCGCAGTGGGCAAGTAAAGTAATCAGTGTATGTCCAAACACTGTGTAACACTGGTAACACATACGATAAGCAAGCCTACTAACGAGTGGCTTGTCATCTATTTACTTGTCTGCTTTTTCAGTTCTGTTTGTACCTCGTGCTCATGCAAATTACTCTAACTTAAACCTTACGAGTACATATTAATTAAATACTGAAAGGGTTGTTGGAAGCCTAATGGTGGTGAAGTCATGCAACTGTTGTACATTTCTGAAGAATATCATGATGTACAAAATGTGTAAGAAACAAACTTTTGTTGGTCATGGTCAGAGCTTATTTTCTACAGTAATACAAAAAATCCTATTGGCTTTTTGTTCTGGGAACCAGGGCAATGCTACTTGGCCTACAAAAAGATGTCATCCCTGCAGCACTCTATTTAAGGAAGGGAAGTGTCATTTTGCAGATTTTCTGTGTTATCCTTCTTTTTCCCTCATCTGTGTAGTCTAAGTTGCTCTAACCTGAGCATTTTCTTATTAAAAAAACAACAGGGTTGCATCACAAATCACATCAGATGATTACATTTTGCTTGGGTGGCCCCTTAAAAATCCTGTTGATGTAGCGGTGTGGGAAGTTTTGCTCATACATTTGGGTCTTACTGTGTAAATGGTAAAAAAATCAGTTTTTCAAAAAGGAAAATCAGTCCTTTTTCCCCAAAAGCTGTCTTTGTTTCCTTTTCACATGAACCGCATGGAATCTTTATCTGTATATTTATTAAATGTCCTGACTCAGTGTAACATCCCATCAGCCCCTTTAACATCCCATCAGCCCCCTGCAGAGCGCAGTGGTCATTGTTCTGTTTCTGAGCCGTTGCCAGGTTACCTGATGGGTTTTCAGAGCCCATAAACCTGCGCTGAGCATCAGACACCTGGAACACAGTGAGAATGAGATTTCTCCCAGACTTTAAAGAGAAGTTCACATTTATCCAGAGCTGATTGAGTGAATGGATGAACACTGTTCAAGAGGATGTCTGTTTTTATTGATTGTGTTGATCAATAGCTGTGTTGTGTGTGTGTTAGGTGGGAGTATGATGAGAGCTACTGCGAGGCCGTGAAGAAAATGCCCCCTTATGATGCCGGTCCACGGCTCCTGGATGTTATCGACACAGCCATTTTTGATTACCTTATTGGCAATGCTGACCGCCATCACTATGAGAGTTTCCAAGATGATGGAGGAGCCAGTATGCTCATCCTTCTGGACAACGCCAAAAGGTAGAAAGAAAGAAAAATATAGAGATCTAGTCCCCTACAAACAAGTTGATAGACCCAAGTAATTATAGAAATAATATGTATTATATATACAGTTGCAAGAAAAAGTATGTGAACCACTTGCAGAATCTGTGAAAATGTGAATAATTTTAACAATATAAGAGAAATGAATAAAATGCATGTTATTTTTTATTTAGTACTGTCCTGAGTAAGATATTTTACATAAAAGATGTTTACATATAATTCACAAGACAAAACTTGTGACGACTGTTTTTTTTTTTTTTTTTTGTGATGGTTGAGTCTCTTGTTTATTCTGAGCAGTTAAACTGAACTCTGTTCTTCAGAAAAAATCTCCAGGTCCTGCAGATTCTTTAGCCTTCAAGCATTTTTGCATATTTGAACCCTTTCCAGCAGTGACTGAATGATTTTGAGATCCATCTTTTCACATTGAGGACAACTGAGGGACTCAAACACAACTGTTAGAAAAGGTTCAAACATTCACTGATACTCCAGAAGGAAACATGATGCATTAAGAGCCAGAGGGTCTTCTTTTTGAAGATCAAGGTAAATTGTACTTAATTTGTCTTCAGGGAAACATGTAAGTATCTTGTTGGGTCCGAAGGGCAGTACTAAATGAAAAACAATGATATTTAAAACAAAATTATCCTGTTCAAAATCCTTAAACTGAAGAATCTGCAGGACCTAGAGGATTTTTCTGAAGAACAGAGCTCAGTTTAACTGCTCAGAACAAACAAGGGACACATGAACAACCATTACAAAAAATCAAAACATTCATGGATCATGCAGGTAACCACACACAGTGTTAAGAATCAGTGGTTCACAAACTTTTGAACAGGGTCATTTTTTTTTTTTTTTTTTTTTTTGTCTTGTGGACTTTATGTAAACATCTTTTATGTAAAATATCTTACTCAGGACAGTACTAAATAAAGAATAACATACAATTTTATATGATCTCTCTTATTTTGTTATAATTATTCACATTTTCACAGATTCTGCAAGTGGTTCACATACTTTTTCTTGTGTGTGTGTATGTGTATATATATGTGTATATATATATGTGTATATATATATGTGTGTGTATATATATATGTGTATATATATATATGTGTATATATATATGTGTATATGTGTGTATATATATGTATGTATGTATATATATCTGCATCGTTAATCCTTTTGATCTTTTATTTTAAAAATCTACAAAGATCCAACCTTTCATTGGAGAATAAGAATTTTAAATGGTGGGAAAATCTCATTATGAAAGAAATGTTTTTCTCCAAAACATGTTGGCCACAATTATTGGCACCCTTTTATTCAATACTTTTTGCAACCTCCTTTTCCCAAGAGAACAGAGTTTTCACCTATAATGCCTGATGAGTTTGGAGAACACCTGACAAGAGATTAGAGACCATTCCTTCATACAGAATCTCTCCAGGTCCTTCAGATTCCCAGCTCCATGTTGGTGCTTCTTCTCTTCAGTTCACTCATTTTCTTTAGGGTTCAGGTCAGGGGACTGGGATGACCATGGCAGAAGCTTCATTTTGTGTTCAGTGACACATTTTTGTGTTGGTTTTGATGTTTGTTTTGGATCATTGTCCTGATGGAAGATCCAACCACGGCCCATTATATGACTTATAGCAGGGACAGTCAGGTTTTGATTTTTTTTTATCTGTTGGTATTTGCTAGAATCCATGATACCGTGTATCTGAACAAGATGTCCAGGATCTTCAGCAGAAAAAAAGGCCCACAACATTAAAAATACAGCAGTATATTTCATTGTACACATGGGGCACTTTTTACCCCTGTGTGCACCAAACCAATCTTGAGTGTTCACTGCCAAAAAGCTCTCTTATTTATTTATTTTCTTTTTTTTCTTTCTTTTTTCATCTGACCATAGAACCCATCCTGTTTAAAGTTGGTGTCAGTTACTTTTTAAATGTTTTATGGTTGGATGAAACACACACACAAAAAAAGAGCTTTTTGGCAGCAAACACTCAAGATTATTTTGCCTATTTTTCTGCCGGAGATCTTGGACATCTTATTCAGATACATGGTATCATGGATTCTATCAAATTCCAACAGATAAAAAATCGAAACCTGACTGTCCCTATTAGAAATCATATAATCGGCCGTGGTTGGATCTTCCAACTGGACAATGATCCAAAACAAACATCCAAATCAAAACAAATGCCATGGTCGTCCCTGTCCCCTGAACCCTAAAGAAAATGAGTGGAGTGAACTGAAGAGAAGAAGCACCGACATGGAGCTGGGAATCTGAAAGACCTGGAGAGATTCTGTATGAAGTAATGGTCTCTGATCTCTTGTCAGGTGTTCTCCAAACTCATCAGGCATTATAGGTGAAAACTCAGAGCTGTTCTCTTGGGAAAAGGAGGTTGCAAAAAGTATTGAATAAAAGGGTATGATTAATTGTGAGCATTGTGTATTAGAGAAAAACATTTCTTTCATAATGAGATTTCCCCCACATTTAAAATTCTTAATCTTCAATGAAATTTTGGATTTTTGTAGATTTTTAAAATAAAAGATCAAAAGGATTAACGATGCAGATTTATTTTCCCAGCCTTCTTTGGTAATATTTACCAAGGGTATGAATAATTTTGAGCACAACTGTATATACAGGGATGCACAGGTGTGCATGCGTGGCCAAAATAAAAAAAATAAAAAAAAAGTTCAGACTGCGTATTTGTGTCGATATGGTTGACAGCCATTAAAATCACAGTTTTAGATCAACTGTTATATTGTATAAGATTTCCATTTGAATTGAATGCATAATAAATCTGAGCAAAACACAAAATTGACATTCACTGACGCACTTCACTCGGCAGTGCATATACAGTACTGTACTTCCTGTCAATCCGGCAAAATAAAAGCTTGCTGATTTTAGTTTTGAAAATGTTGAAAATTCACACTTTGTTCAGTGTAAGCACCAAACCGAATCTCCAGGTGCTCTCATGAGAACTAGAATGAAAAACTTATGTGCACCCCTGTATAATACTATAGAAATGAAAATTGTATATACTTTAGAATAGACAATGTGCAGCTTGTATAGTAGTACAGATTTACTGTAATCTAAAAATAACTCAACATACAGCCATTATTTTTTTAAATAACTGGCAACAAAAGTGAGTACTCCCTAAGTGAACATGTCAAAACTGTGTCCAAAGTGGCAATATTTTGTGTAAGAACCATTGTTATCTAGCACTGCCTTAATCCTCCTGGGCATGGAGTTAACCAGAGCTGCACAGGTTCTTCCACTCCTCCATAATGACATCCCGGAGCTGATGGATGTTAGACACATGCCGCTTCTCCACTTTCTGCTTGAGCATGCCCCACAGGTGCTCAATAGGGTTCAGGTCTGGAGACTGTAACAACTTAACGAATTAGCTCAAATTATGGATGAAATATATTTATAACTAATCATAACGCGTTAAAAATTAATCGTAATATAAATCGACCAAAAAGGGAATTATGTATAGATAATCAATTAAAACGGATTATAACCAATTATGAATATATCTATATGGTCTAGAATTAGTTCTAGATTTAGAAATACTGATCTATTTTGTCCAGCAAAATTATCAGTCTGGTTATTCTTATCAGCTCTTAAAAAGGAATTTCCCTCTGGCCACAAGGAAAATCTCAGATTTAATTACAAAAGCATAAGCGAAATCAAACGTTGAAGAGACTTGGTTCATAAATGAGCAGCAATAGAGACAATAAAAGTGTAACTATAATGGATTTAATAGATACGAACTACGAATATATGACTAACAAATAACAAAGGAACATACATAAAATAAAACGAAAGTAAAGTCAAGAAAACAGAGGTGATCAAAGAAATGTTAAATTACAAACAGTTAACTTTTAAAAGCCAGCAAGGAAACTCCACTTACACATGGAGCTTAAAGCGTGTCGAAAGAAATTGAAAATAACAAAGGGTACATTTTGGCATAGTCATATTTTGAGGCTAAATGTAAATACAGTGTCCCTAATACAAATGTAAATGCATGTGTGTGCGTCTGTGTTTGTGTGTGATGTGTATTGGAGTTTCTGTGGGCCACATGGCCATTATCCCAATATGGGGTGAACAAGGGTGACTCTTATGAAGTATCTGGAGCTGGTGAGAATGCCTTCTGCTTAGCTTCAATGAGGCAACAAAGATGCCAATGGGGCAATCTGATCCAGACCTGCCGGGGCCAATTCATGATTTACATGCAAAGTTCAGAAAGTTAAAAGCATTCTGAAAATTCTAAAGTTGGTTGGCTCTCTGATCCTGTGCAGATGCTACAAGACATACTTGGCCACTCCATCACCTTCAGCTTCCTCAACAAGGCAGTTGTCATCTTGGCGGTGTGTTTGGGGTCATTGTCATGTTGGAATACTGCCGTTCGGCCCAGTTTCTGAAGGGATGACATCATGTTCTGCTTCAGAATGTCACAGTACATGTTTGAATCCATGTTTCCCTCAATGACGTGCAGTTCCTCAGTCCCAGCAGCACATTAATGCAGCCTCAGACTATGATGCTACCACCACCATGCCTGACTGTAGGCAAGACACAATTTTCTTGGTACTTCTCACCAGGGAGTTGCCACACATGCTGGACACCATCTGAGTCAAACAGGTTTATCTTAGTCTCATCAGACCACAGGGCATGGTTCCAGTAATTCATGCTCTTGGACAGGTTGTCTTCAGCAAACTGTTTGCAGGCTTTCTTGTAAAACCAGCATCAGAAGAGGCTTCTTTCTGGGACGACGGCAATGCAAACCGACTTATTGCAGTGTGCGGCGTATGGTCTGAGCACTGACAAGCTGACCTTCCGCTTCTGCAACCTCTAAAGCAATGCTGGCATGCGTCTGTCTTTTGTTTTGTTTTTTAAAGCCAGCTTCTGCACCTGACGCACAGCACACGGACTCAACTACTTTGATCGACCCTTGCGAGGCCTGTTCCGAGTGGAACCCGTCTTGGAAAACTTCTGTATGACCCTGGCCACTGTACTGTAACTCAGTTACAGGGTGTTACAACTTTATGGAGAGCAACAATTCTAATTCTCAAATCCTCAGAGAGTTCTTTGCCGCGAGGTGCCATGTTGAACATCCAGTGATCACTATGACAGAATTGTACTCAAAGCACCAAATTTTAACTGCTCTAATACAAGATACAAATTTGTATGGTCCTGTCAAGCAGACAAAAACATGAACATGATGAATAGGACATGTGGCTTTGCATGGTTAAAAGATGTAGAACTGTTATCACTTAGGGTGTACTCATTTTTGTTGCCAGCTATTTAGACAATAATGGCTGTATGTTGTTATTTTCAGAGGACAGTAAATCTATACTACTATACAAGCAGCACATTGACTACTCTAAAATATATCCAAGTTTAATTTCTATAGTATTGTCCCTTTAGAAGATATACTAAAATAGTTACTGAAATGTGAGGGTGTACTCACTTTTGTGATGTACATTTTATTAACATATACAGTATAAGTCTGTTAAACTGATATTACAACTGAAAACATTTGAGAATCAGTGATCTAGAGAAAGCTTTTTGTTTTTTTTTTGGACAAGATGCAAGATAGTTTGAAATTGTGTTTTCTCTTGCAGTTTTGGGAATCCCGCTCTGGATGAGAGGAGTATTCTCGCCCCTCTTTATCAGTGCTGCATGTAAGTACTCACACAAACACAGTGATTACTTTTTTTTTCTGATCGTATGTCTATCCGATCTTATATCTATCCGATCGTGAAACGACCGGGTGTAAATGCCCTGTAATGACATGTAGTAGCCTTATATGACGGCACTACTGCAACACGCATCGCCACAGATGAGTAGTTGTGTGTCTTGAGCGAGCCAACGCACAAACTGCTGCAAATGAAACTGAAAGCAAGTCGCAGGTGCTCACAACACAATCATCTTCATTAAATGTAGTGTGACTAAATGATGCAGATGCCGCTATTTCTCCTGTTGCGTTCTTTGATCTTGAAGTTAGCTAATGATAAATAAAATGCAGCGCATATCTTCATTGACGTCAACTCTATTAAATTTGCATATATTTCGGGAATTGAAGATCGCATTTTTTTTTTTTTTTTGGAGACACATTTATGTGTCCAAGTGTAAATGGAACCGTTTTAACAAATCAGCCGCTTAAGCTTGCAGCGTGAAACGGGCGTTACCGCCACCTACTGGCGGTTTTAGTATGTATCAGAATCACTTTTCACGTTTTTATCATCATTGCTTATTTTACTATTGAACTTTTATAAAAAAAAATTAAAAAAATGTTGTAAAGGTATTTATAAAGATAGTAAATGCACTGGAAAGTCAATTTAGGGGGCAAATATTGTCCCTTAATGGAAAAGGCGCAGTCTAAGTGGAAGAGAGGGGGTACGCAGAAGGATATTCCACTCTAAAAAGTTTGGGAACCACTGTTTTACAGTATTTCAATCACTAAAAACAGCGAGATGTTCTAAAATGTATACACCTTAGTATATACTTCAGGTATAAACCTTATTGATGATGACTATATACAGGTGAGATGAGCCCAGAATATGAATGCAATGTGTTAAATTGTTAAGTGTTTTCTATGGAAAAACGCTTATTGAGAAATTGTGTTACGTTTATATTCTGGGTTCATCTGCTTGCTTGTACATAGTATGCATCATCATTGTGGTGTATCTTATTTCATTAGTACTTAATACAAACCTGGTAAGAAAGCCTTGTTCTGTCCTCCAGGTGGGCGTTCTTATAAGGATGTGACGTCATGTGAAAACTATGAATTGATTGGATGGTTGTGGTTTACTATTGGTGGCTCTCATGTGAGTGACAGGTTGTCCCGCCCTAACGTCAGTAAACACGTCATCATAGAAGAGATGTCGCTGCAAGAGGGAGGGGAAGTTATTTTGATCAAAGATCGCAAGGGCCATTGAATTACAAAAAATAATAATAATAATAATAATGTTGATGTGCACAAATCATTTATATAAAAATACTGCAATATTCCATAAGAGTTAGAACTACCAGTATTGATTTCTTGGTGACTTTAACTTCCTCTTACAAAACCACCTTAGGTTTCTAAAAATGACAGGTCTCAGGCAGTCCCTAACCTCTCTTCATTTGTCAGCTGTGGTGATGAATGCTTCCCGGTCTGTTTTTTTAAATATAAACAGAGGTCTAACCACTAACATGTTGTTGACCTTTACTTACTTTTAGAGTCTGATTTGTTTTAAATAAATGCTGTTCTTTATTGAACTTTCTATTAATCAAAGAATCCTGAAAAATGTATATTAAGCACAGCTGTTTTCAACTTTGTTAATAATAAGACATTTTTCTTGAGCACCAAATCAGCAGCATATTCCTTTGCCATCACAGAAATAAATTACATTTTCAAATATATTAAAATAGAAATCCATTGTCAAATTGTATTTTACACTGTTTTACTGTAGGCTTCGTGAGCACTTTGTGACTTCTTTCAAAAACATTAAAAAAAATCTAAATTTCTGGGGAATAAGGCATTCTCACGATAAGTCATTCCAAAAATCATGGCAACAGATGTTTGTAGGTTTACGTATATCCCAGCCACTGCACTAGCCATTATTTTTAATCAAAGGAGACGTAGGCATGTTATCCAAGCATTTATGGCAAGGAAAGCCCCTTATACTTGGGAGCGGCCACATAGGAGGTGTTTCTGGGTGTTTCTCCCTCCTATCTGCTTCGATGTCTTGATAAATTCAAATTGTGGCATTTCTTTGTTGTTTAGAATCAAGTAGTCCCATAATACTTTTGTTTTTTATGAATTTAATGAAGAACTCTCGTCTTCCGTCCAAACATACCTCGCCCTCTTTAAAGAATGATTGACTTTTACATACGGCAGGTGACCTATAAATGTGAAAGAACTGTTTCCATTGCAGTTTTGCAAATATATTCCTTTTTCGAATTGCCTGAAAAGCCACTTCAAGTGAGCGTAAAAACTTTTTTGCAATATATCATTACGCAGCACGTTTCAAAAAGCTTCCAAAAGAGGTTTGTTCTCGCGCATCAAGCAGGTTCGGTTGAACTTCTGTTTGTTTGCTGATCAACATGAGGGTGAGTAATTAATGACAGAATTTTTTTATTTTTGGGTGAACTATCCCTTTAAAAACTTGCGCCCTGACTAAATCTGAATTAAAGGCCGCTCCCACCGACACCGATTTTGAAGCAACTAATCAATCAGAAATCATTCATTTTCAGTAAGAGGTGTCAAGAGCAACAGTGTCCCTTGGCAATGTCCCTTAGTTGCATCTAGTCACTTTATTTTTTTTCAAGGATTTGATTATTTCTGTCTCTTTCTGATTGTATCCAAAAGGGTCCGCGTCTCCACCTGGAATAGGCTAAACCTGCTGAAAGGTGGAGTGTTGAGTTCAGCTATGCGACAGGCCACGGCCCACGATCCCGCCTTTCCAGTGCTGACGGGGCCGCATCTCACCGCGCTCGACCGCCGTCTCAACGGAGTGTTGGCCACCGTGAGGCAATGCATGGAGACGCAGGGCGCGGACAACACACTGATCGAGGACCGCATGAACCTGCCTCATCCTTAAACACACTGGAGAAACAAGGGAAGTAATAATGCGTTTGACTCTTGATGCACAGGCTCCTTTCGCCTTCCTGCTACAGAGCCGGAGCCTCGAAGGCTATAAGAAGCCTTAAGAGCCGACCTGGAGGAGTTTGATTCACTGGATTCATTCAAGACGTACCACAGATGCCAAGACACCATTTTCTCTTGCTGTCTGCAAGAAGTAAAGAGGCCTTGACACCATGTAGGTGGAATATACTACACCTTTTTCCTGTTACTGTTCCTGTTTTTTTCTTTTGGCCATCCAAGTCCATTTGCAAGAGGATGGATTAATGATTTTACAGTCGGTCTTTCACAAATATGAAACTTGGAATGAGATATTTGGCCTAATTAGACTCCGGAACCTGGAAAGTGACCATGACAGATCCAGAAGACTATTAACAGACTTTTTGATGATCTCTTTACCCAGATTGTAAATACAGAATAAGCTTTTGAATAATGCAGAGTAATAATATTATTGATCTAAAAAACAAGTTATGATAGATTCGCTGTGTTCTGTATTCAGGATGAATACAGTGTTGTACAGAGCTGGGCGGCTGTTGCTACTGAAGTTCAGAGATGACGATGAAGAGAACAGCATTGTGATATTGCTGAGACATTTTCAACATTAAAAATTAATATTTAAACTTACAAAAGTTTGTGTGTATGAACTTCATGCAGTTACGGTAGGCACACTTATTTTAAAAAGACTGTATACTAATGAGAGGGACAGCAACCTGTGGTTAAGCATCATGCTGTTGCTGCAGTTTTGTCTAGTCTATACTGATGCTAATCTTCTGTTTGCTGCTATATAAACAGCTAAAATGAATGAATGGCACAAGCACACTTTTCAAGTGTTTATAAGGAAGCAGCACGGTGGCTCAGTAGGAAGCACTGTCACCAAACAGCAAGAAGGTCCCTAGTTTGAGTCCTGACTTAAACAAGAGGCCTTTCTGAGCAAGTGGTGCTCACTGCAGAGCCAAATGACATCCAGCTCACCCTCTCTGGATGTAATGGGTGGAGCATGGCCTAGTCTAGCTCCACATGTGAAGACCTTATCGGTGGAGCTTAACCTGATTAGAGCTGTGTTCGACTTGACATCAAAGTATCGCAAGAGCGATTAGAAAGCAGACGGCTCCGTATGCTTTTTAATCGCTCTCATGGTACTTTAATGTCATAATCCAATCGGTCTGTGCAGCAGTCGAACACACCTTAGGCCTAGGGATAGGATAAGGTGTGGCTGGACCACAAGCTCCGCAGTGAGCAGACTCTCCTTCTGAGAGGAGTTTGCATCTTCTCTCCATGTTGACGTGAGTTTCCTCCAGGTGCTCCTGTTTCCCACAGAATCCAAAGACATGCGGAATAGTAGTGTTATTTCAGTTTTAACTTCCAACGATTAAGAAAAGACTTTCTGTGCTTTCTAGCAGATATATTGTTGAAGGAGCGGAACGCAGACAAGAAAAGCCCACTTTGGGTTGTGTGCACATCTATGCTCATGTACACACAAAAAATTCGAAATTAGTATACATAAACACAGTTGGTTATGTTGAGTGAATGTAAACCTGTCAGTATCCACCTTTTTCCTAACGATTCTACTGCGTTTTGGATTATGGGAGTGCCACGTAATGTTTTTATTTCTCTGTGATGTTAAGTGCTGTGCATGTGTTTTGTTTTGTTTTTCCTTGTTTCCTTCTCCCGCTTGTCTCTACTAATAACGCACAGGTGCAGCCAGTTATTGTCTTCAGAAGCGGATTGGTGCTGGTGTTACTGCGGAGCTTATTTGGATGTTCGCTCCTCAAGTTCTCGTCTCCAAGCTCAAATGTTCAGTTGTTTTTGTGTTGCAGATCATTTCCTGTGTGTAAACCTTGACTGTTTTGAGTTTTCTAGTTTTCTGCCTGGAGACCCATGTAGGGGGGAGGACTTCTGTTTGTTTCCCCCCCACCTTTTCTCCTGTTTTGTTGTTAGCCAGGGAGGTAAGGTTATATTGATTATTTTTGGTCCTGTTTCTTTTCAAGGTAAGATGTTAAATTTTTTAATTGGCTATTTTTGTTTATCGTTTTGGCTTTTCCCCTCCCGAAGCTTTTCGTTGATCTCCTGATTACGTTGTCTAAATAAAAACATCATTTTTATTGTATTTCCTTTCCTGAGGATTTATTTTTTAAGTTCAGAGTGTGACATGTGATTAGAACAGAATATGCCGTTCTAATAAATAAAAATAATAATAAAAAATGAAATAGTCATCAAGTCACAAGTGCAAAATGCCTAAAATGCAGGGGAACTTATAGGCCTATTCAAAACACAAGCCACAAATAGTTAAATTAGATAACCCAGAGTAATCAATAAATAAATTAAAATGATTAAAATAACGAAAGTATAGCCAGAATTTGTCTTTTTAACTGCAGAGACAATATATTGCATCTAAACTGGAGTGGCAGTCTTTTTAGCTAAACATTCACAGCATCCAAAAATCAAATTAGAACCGGCTGAAATGTTTTGAAATCACTTTTCCTCTACCTGATCGAAAAAAGAAGAAAAAAATCCTTTCACGCGATCTGCCTGTGTCCGTTTGAGTCTTTTCAAATAGTGCGCTAGTCAGCTAACATTAGTCAGCTCGTTAGCGTTGACCAACAGATGTGCGCCACACTTTTTTGGATCATCTTTTACCGTTCCAAAGTGCATCCAATTCTACACTTTAGATTTTCTTACCCCGGCCATTGTTAAAGATTTAATCCCTGCTGCCAAGATGCTCTTCTGTCGGTCACAGATCATGGAAAGTGAAACTTAACTCGGTCACAGGGGTGGTTGGATTTATTCACGCACATTAAAAATATTTATTGACAGGTTCTTTCTTTTCACATTTTTTATTTACAGCATTATCATAATAGGCTGTATATTAACTTATTGGGAGACAATCAGATATTGAGCACCCCCCATATCTAGTCTCGTAACACCTCTGCGAAGATTCGACTGTGAGATTGATAGTCGAATCGGGCTCCTCCTATCGAAGACTATTCAGGGTCACCCCTAGTATTAAGTCGATGCGAGTGGAGTTGTTGCATACTGTTACAGAAATCAGATACAAATGTAGAACTACCTGTTTGTTACTTTTCAGAAAAGTTCAATGGTAGTCAACAGAGATACAGTACAATCAAAAAAGAAGCCTTAGATAGAATACATCACGCATTTGGAGCTTTTATAAGCTGTATGAACTAAACAGATCAATTGCCTGTGCAATATAGTGACTGAAGCCCAGTTGTTTAATTTTGCTTGAGGGACGCGTGAATCACCGTAGGCGCATTCACCAGAGCGCTTCAACAGATAAGATTTGCATGAGCGGTTTCTATTGTTGCGCTGATGATAAAATGTGCAACCCATTTGAATTCTATTAAGAATGTAGTGAAAAGCTATGGGGAAAGTTGGAACATGATCTAAAACTGCCACTAAAATGACTGATGAAAAGAGGGGAAAATATCATCATGAGTTTAAAAAGCTTGCAGGATGACCACATTTACTAGAATTTATCATTAGGCCCCGAGAACCAGTGGAGTGAGGACCCGGTGCTCGGGCCCTATTGTAATTGCTCAGTCAATTATTCTTCTCCAAAATGAATCGCATTTTTGAGGCCTAAACATGCTCGAAAACTCATGAAACTTTGCACACGTGTCAGAAGTGGTGAAAATTTACGTGTAAATTTAGGTGTGGCAAAATGGCTCGATAGCGCCACCTACAAAATTTCTATTAAGCGCCTTTGGTAGCGCCTTCGGTAGACATGTAACAGCCCAGTACCTACAAAAAAAGTCCCTGGGTGCAAAATCTGTAAACCCAACAGGAAGTATTTTGAATTTTCAGTTTTTGCCATTTCCAGACGTTGTACTTTAACAAACTCCTCCTAGAGCTTTCTAGGTCATATTTGGTCAGTCTAATCTAAATGCCTTTGTGAAGTTAAATTGTGAAAATCTAGAGTTTTTGCCGAAGGCCGTGTCTGTGGCGGCCTGACAAACGTTTCGATGTTTCGCCATGAAAGAGGATGCTGTTGTAATTCAGGCATACAGTGTCTGATCTGCCCCAAACTTCACGTGTGATAAAAGTCCTGGCCTGAAGACATCTCTATGCCAATATTTAGTTAGTCATAGCACCAACCTGGCAACAGGAAATGGCATGCTTTGCTTTGATAGTAGTCTTAGCCTGAAGACATCTACTTGGCAATATTCAGTAATAGTCAAAGCACCACCTGCTGGCAGCAGGAACTGTGGTGCATCAAAATGACTTTGCCATATTTCTCCTGTATCCACTTAAATCAATATCGCCCATTGTTCAGTTTTCCTAAGGCCACCGGGTGGCGGTAAGCCCGGGTGCGAGGGCCCTTTCATCGCTGCTTGCAACTTTAATGTTCTGTTGTATTTGTTGTGGTAAATTTAGACCAGTTTAGATAGTTGTAGAATTTATAATAGATAATCTGTTAAGGGAATAGATTTTTTTTAAGGCAGAGTACAGGTAAGAAAGAGCTTTAAAATATGGACCTTCTTAAATTGACTAAACAAGTGGTTTTCCCCATCAATGACAGATATTAGGAAAAACCTGGCTTTCAGATATTCCAAGAGATGACAGGAAATTAACATGTTTGGTATAAGAAAGTTTTAAGTAAAGATAGTTTGACTTCCCATGGCACTTTGTAAACAAGTGCTTAAATATAGGTTATTTTATTGCAGTTATTATCAACCAATTTGCATGCTTAAACCATTTTGCAAAAACAAACAAATAAACCTGCCTGGGACCCTGTTAAATGCTTCACACTTTAATCCCCCAATGTTCAAACCAAAACAATGCTCTTGCAACCGAGGTAGACAACAAAGACTGCTACCCTTCTAGTTTTCTGCCCAGAGACCCATGTAGGGGGGAGGACGCCTGATTATTTTTCCTCCTTTTTCTCCTGTTTTCTTAGCCAGGAAGGTAAGGTTATATTGATTATTTTTGGTCCTGTTTCTGCTTTTCAAGGTAAGAGGTTAAATTAGTTAGTTGGATATTTTGGTGTATTGCTTTGGCTTTTTACCTCTCTAAGCTTTTCGTTGGTCTCCTAATTAATTTGTCTACATAAAAACATTTTTAGTGTATTTCCTGTCCTGAGGATTGCTTCCTTTTTTTTTAGTCATGTTCAGAGTGCTCCGTTTTGTTTGCATGGTTGAGGTGCTCTATTTCTACACTCCAAATCTTTTTGTTGGTCTTCAGTGACACTACAGAATAGGACATCATATAAAACAGTAGACCGTAAGACATTTGTCCATTATTACTCCCTTATATGATCCACCCCAATCCAATAACTCAACTGTCAAAAAAAAAAAAAAAAAAAAGGAAGGGGAGGAAGAGTAGGGTCAAAGAAGCAAAATAAGAAATATTTAACAAAAAAGGGAAATGTGCATGTGAATAGAACATCTATGAAAACCATGATGTTTCCTAAATTGGACCCAAATTTTAAGGGTGCTACTGACTATTGGATTATCTGAGACTCTGTTTACAACCAGAGTGATTTTCATTGAAGTTTCCATATGCACCCAGGGAGGACAACTGTCTAGAGTAGATATCCCTGTTCCAAAAGAGAAGCTCATTGATGTTGCAGGCCCACAATACTGCCAAAAATTGGGAAGTGCTCTTAGCTTTAGGAAGTTGTAGAATTGATTTCTTCAGGCAAGCAGGTTTATTCCCCCATAGAAATGAACACAAAAGACTGTTGAAGCCAGTAAAGAAAGAATTATCAATGCAAATTGAAAGAGGTACAGAAATTTAGGCAGAATAACAACTTTGACTAAGTTAATGCATCCTATAATGGATAAAGGGAGAGAGGCCCATCTACACACATCCAGTTTGGATTTGTCCACAAGAGGTTGAAAAATTCGCGCAAATACTTTATTATATGAACTTGTAAAAAAAGACCCCCCAGGTGTCTGAAAACATCTGAAGCAATCTTGAAGGGTAAGAGTGATGGTGGAAGTTTTATAGCTTCAGAGTTAACAAAAAAGTTAATTTCTTTTTTTTTTTTGTAAATTTATCTTGTAGCCAGATAGTTGGTCGTCAGCATTAAGTGAGAGCTTGTGAACTAAACCATGACAAGAAATTCAGAACCATTGTGGCTGCGGAGCCAGACAGCTAAAGGTTTTATGGCTAGATTAAAAATTAAGGTAGAATCCCTGTCGTGTCCTACACTGAAGAGAAAAAGGGGGTGATCGCATGCCATTAGTACAGATGCCATAGGGGAGGAGTAAAGAAGTTGAATTCAGGAAATAAAGTTAATGTCGTACCCAAACTTTTCAAAAGTAAAAAAAAATGAACAACCCCATTCCACCCTATCAAAGGCCTTCTCAGCATCCAGAGACACTAATTTCAGATGAGTCAGATATGCAGGAAAAGAGACTGTTGAGAAGCCTCCTAGTGTTAAAAAATGTGTCCTCCTGGAGTGAAGCCTGTCTGGTCATAAAAAATTAAAGATGGTAATACACGTTCAAGGCGGAAACATAAAACTTTAGCCAGAATTTTAAAATATACATTCAAAAGTGATATTGGTCTATAAATACTGCAGGAGGTATGATCTTTATCCTTTTTAAGGAGCAAATAGAAGCCTCAGATAAAGGAAGGAAGAAGGCAGCCAACCTTAGAGGAGTCATTGATAAGCTTTGCTAAAGTAGGAACTAAAAGGGGAGCAAAAGCTTTATAAAAGTCAACAGTAAAGCCGTCAGGGCCAGGAGATTTTCCAGGTTTCATGAATTTAATCGCTACCTGTATCTTTGATTCTGTAATTGGGTCACCTAGATCCTTAGCAGTGTTTTCATCAATTGTGGGATATTCAAGCGAGTTGAGGAGATCTAAATTTGTAGTATTATATGGAGGGATTTCTGAAGTGTATAGAAGAGCTAGCCAATCAAGCCTGGTAAGCCAAGAGCTTCCCAGCCTTGTCTCCATGTTCAAAAAAGTGTTTAAGTTGTCTGTTAAATCTGTCAACAGAAGGTTGAATTCTGAATGTAATCGAACTCTCATAGCATAGAGAGAAGGCGAAGGTGAAGAGGCATAAGAGTCATCTAACTTAGTGCATGTGGTAATACGGTGTAACCATTTATTATCTACCAAAAAGAAATACAATTTTAGAAAATGTATGATGAAAATGGGAAAAGAATGAAACAGCCTTGCAGGTTTTTAAATCTCCAAGGATCAGAGAGTCTCAGTTGGGATGCGCAGTTCAGAACCATGTTGACCCATTTGGTTAGAGTAAGACCTGTCAAGGGATACATCTTGAAGCAAGTTAAAATCCCCTCCGATAATTGATGTTTATCTACTTTTGGTAAACTTGAAAAAAACAAACTCATGATTGTCCCAGTTGAGAGCGTATGTTGAAGCTAAGGCATAGTTCACACGTACACGGGTATTTCCTTCTTTGTTTAGAAAAAAAAAAAAAAATTGCATCCACATGAAAACACAAAAAGCGCTATGAAACGCTGTCAAGAACATGCCAAACCAACAGGTGGCAATATAACCCTAACCGTAAAGCCATGTTGGCCAGTCAGAAAAAAAAGGTTATTACCGGTTCCGGTTCCGCCGTCACAAAATCTTTGGTTTCACCATCTACTCGACAACATTGTAACCGGAGTTTCTTCACCCTGGCAGGAGTTTTTAAAAATGTTCAGTTTCAGTGACCGGATACTACATTTGTGTGTGGACAAACAGCCAAAATGCATTGAGCTTGCCCAAGACCATTTGGATCTATAATAGTCTCAGTTAGTTCAAACATAACTCTTTTATGAACAGAGGTGCTCTATTTCTAAACCTGCATTTTTCTTTTACTTTTCAAAGTTTTTTTTAATTAATTTATTTTTTTATTTTTGTGCGGCTCTTACAGGAAACTGTGGTGGAGAAGTTTTGTCAGAGATTATAACAGGAAGGCACTTCTGGTTTGGGAAAGTTCCACTTAAAAAGACTGAAACAAGTCATTTCAAATCATAAGGTTGCTCTACAAATAATCCATATCCGTCAGTTTGACTGAAGGGTGAGTAATGTCATCTCTTTGTGCCCAGTGTTTGTAAACACTTATTGTATTGTAGATTCATAGAGCGAACCTTTCGCTGATTGTTTACAGTTTAACGGAAGTTACTCTCATAATTTGTGCAAAGAGTCGGGTGGTGTAGGAAAAGGGTGGATATTAGATCCATACAAGAGGTTTTAAAGTGACAGCAGCCTTCAATTTGTACTGTAAAGCAGCTCTCAATGGTGTTCGTGTATTTACTTGCATCGAACCTCGACAGACTGAACAGAAGAAATGAACCGGAGAGGATTTCCACGTCGAAGAAGGCAGAGTCTCCGAGCCACACCTACCTATTACGTAATTGGCCGTTCGCAAAGACCCGCCCCCTTTAGTTACTGTTGCTATGTCCGACAAACCATGCCACTCTCACGCCACACATCATGTTCTCACGCAGTGGAAAAATACATCGCGGAGCAAAGATGTATCAAGCTGCTCGTGAACCGATCGTGTCTTCCTACTAGTTAGGCTAATTTATAGGAAAGACGTCAATACAAACCATTTTTCAAGTTCAAGTCCACCGATGTTAATCTACTAACTCCCCTGACTGCTTTGTCGGACAAAACGGCGGATTCGGCATTATGGTTGGTTAGATCACCTGTCAATCAAACTGTCAATTGCCAAAGACCAATGGTGTTTACAAGTTACTTTCTGGAAAAAGTTTCGAGCTCCCGCAACAAATTTTGTTTGTTTAGGCCTGATTTTGTTCAAAAAAAGTCACACCGGTCTGTTCTTCTATTTCACGTGAGGTAATTAAGCGGCCTTACTCTAGGGAGTTACCTTGCCATTGGCTGGGATAGGCTCCAGTATCCCCGCAACCCTGCCTAGGACAGGCGGTTTAGAAAATGGATGAATGGATAGAAGTTTTTAAGTTAAACTGTAAAAACAACTGACACTTTGGACATTTTGTGGTTGTCAAATGTAGGATCATGTTCAAATTTAAAACATTCTGTCATTATTTACTCCCCCTCATGTCATTGGGAAAAAAAATTTTAGTTGTGAGAACTTGACTTATTATATGCCAATGTTATTAATAACAAAATATTTTGTTGCAAGTGATCAATACATTTTGGGGCCAGTGTATCACCAACATCATCTCTCTCTTTTGGTTTACTGGAAACTTTTGGTACGAACTGCAAAAGTAGACTCATGTTTTATGAGTCGCCTAAAATAATCATTTCATATAGTCACTGACTAACAGTGAAACTGTCGAGAGTTATGATTGAAAGGTTTTTGGATATTCCTAATGAGAGAGTGTGCCACTTTGTTATAAAAACTCCTCTCTGCTTTTCTCATTATCTAACTGTGTTTACATCACAACAAGTCTGATTTTTGTTTGCTTGTTGCCATACACTGTCCTTTAGCTTGGCTGTGGGTTTTCCAGACAGCCTCTGTTGGTTCATGTGTGGCTAGCGTCAGCTTTGCAATTGCTGCAGTGAATCTTATCTCTCCCTCCAGTCACCTCTGAACTTGACTGGCTGTCCTAAATATCTGACACCTCAAATGCACTTGCTCATCTGAGGCTGTTGGCCCTGACCACCCACCTCTCTGTGGGCTGTGGGAAGGGGGCTCGCCTGAGATAACGGCTGATATTGACTAATGAGGTCATTCTGTTAGTACAGTTGGAGACGTATACACTGAACGGGGAAAGCCCGATGGTCTGTTGAGAGCCCACTGATGGGAAGTTGTAGCAGAACAAACAGTAAATTTCAGTGCAATGAAACGTCACCCATGCACCGCAAAGCATATCGGTACACAACATATCAACATATGATCAAAATCAAATTTGAATGCAGACTTTTAAATATTATTTATTTGGGATTTATATATATATATATATATATATATATATATATATATATAAAAAAGTATATGTTAAAATATTATTGTTAAAGAAAAAAAAAAAAAAAAAAAAAATATATATATATATATATATATATATATATATATATATATATATATATATATATATATATATATATATATATATATATATATATATATATATATATATATATATATATATATATATTTTTTTTTTTTTTTTTTTTTTTTTTTTTTTTTAATTTAACAATAATATTTTAAATAATCATTGGTTTGTATATTTTTTAATAATGATGTAGAATATGTTTAAATATTTAACTTGTGGAATATTTTTAAATTAGTTAAAAAATTTTATAATAGTTTTTTTTTTTTTTTTTTTTTAATAATTAAAAATTAAATAATCATTGTTTTTTAATATTTAAAAAACATTAAATGAAAAATTAATGGAGACTATTCAAAAAATATATTGGTCAAACCAAAATTTATTCAGACACCTTGAACATTTCATTCATTAATACAGTTTATTCACTATAGTTAAAAAAAAAAAAAAGAAAAAAAAAAAAAGGTAATAAAATATGACAGCATCTAAGAGTTAAACTGTATCAGAAAAAAATTAAATTAATTATGTCAGATAACACTTAAGCAAAACATGGTCAGGTCAAAGTGTCTGAATAATTTTTGGTTCCAAATTTTTATTAATTTTACTGGTAGTCCACTGTATGAAGACTTTTTGGGTATAATGTCACGGTTTGTTATCCTCACTTACATAAATGAACTAGTGTCCTGCACCCACTAGTAAAAATATATCAAAAATATCAAAAAAAATTTTTGGTTTGACTGTATATTTTTGTTTTTTCAATAATTATTTTGGAATGTTTTAACGTGTTTTTTTTTTTTTTTAATAATTAGTAATAATTATATAATAAATAACTGAATCATGAAAGAACTGAATGAAACATTCAAGCGTTTTTTGAGTACTGATATCTGAAACGGAAGTAGTTCTTTAACAGTGGAATGTATGCCCACTACAGGCTGGTGGAAAATATCAAGCTTTGATATGACATCTGACGTCTCATATGTGGCTTCGTAACAGAGGTTTGTGGGGTAGAAGTGAGTATGTTTGTGACTGACAGTCTAGACATTCATCATCACGAAAAAATTTAATCTATTTAACAAGATAGCGATGAGTTAATCCTATTGTTTATTATGAAGTAGCAGCAGAGAAGGAGTACTTGGGAGAAAGCATAAGAAATGATTCACAGGCAGATCTCCCTGCTTATTCTCAGAAGAGCCCTTGTTACAATAAAAATAGCTGAAGCTAAGGAATCTGGTTCAAATTTGTGGCATTTGAGTCATGCGAAGGAAGAAATATGTTTTCCCTAATCTTGAAGCTATTCCTGAGGGGCATTTTAAATAGTCAATACTAATGGTCATTCTCTTAATAAAAACTCATTTGAATGAATATGGCACTGAATATGAAAAAGTGACTTTTGATTTCATTGTGTGGTGTTTTTTTTTTTTGGTCACTTGCACTCTCTATAGCTGCTCTATAATATGACTAACTGCTCATGATTCATGGTTGAGATAAAAATGGAGAGTCTGTTTGGACTGTATAATGACAACACCTATGTGTTCATCAAGGTATTAGGAAGTTCCTCAAACTTAAGTGTTAGTCATATACTTGTTACAAGTGATATGCCATCAAACCTTGAACATTATATCTGTAGCAAATTGGCAAAATTGCAATCAGCTGATATTAGAGCTTTTTGTATTTAATTGTGCACTTGTTTTTATATTTAGATTACCTTTGCTGTCTTCACAAAAATACATCTTTAAAAACACTAATAATTACTGTACATAATACTGTTAATACATTTTAAATGCAACATTTAGCAACTTTTTAAATGAATATCCATTTTAATACACTATAATGCTGTGATGCAAAAAGCATTTACAACATTTGAAGCATTTAAAAAAAGTTTGTTATAAATAAATGTTGAAATGATTTTATCTTAAAGGTGCAATGTGTAAATTTTAGGAGGATCTATTGACAGAAATGCAATATAATATGCATAACTATGTTTTCAGTGGTGTATAAAGACCTTACATAATGAACTGTTATGTTTTTATTACCTTAGAATGAGCCATTTCTGTGTACATACACTGCGGGGTCCTCTTACGTGTCCCCGACATGTTTCTACAGCAGCCCTAAATGGACAAACTGCTCTACAGAGCGCGTTTGCTTGACTGGCTACTCGCTTCTGTCTCAGACGACGACATCTTTGTCCTGTGTTGGCCACCGTAGTTTCTCTATATTATACAAAAAAAAAAATGGCATAGAGTTATATTTTCGGCTATTTATTAGTTAACATGAAAATGATTATCGGCATTGGCCAGAATTTTAATATTATCTAATATTTTATTAGCAGATTTTTAATTTAACATTTAAACTGCATGTAAAAGGTATGGTGACTATACGGCAAAGGTTCCCATTCGCTGTCATAGATTCGCTGTCAGGTTAGACGCCATACTGAATTTAGCACTGATGAAAACGAGACTTTGAGGGATAGACTTCCAGTCTTTACAATGGCAAGCACTATATAAAAGTCCTATACCGTATGTCATTTTCACAACTTGCAACTTTTGGTTTTGGAATGATGTTTTGTTAACTGAACAATTGGATTGTTGAAACAACAGTAAAATCAATTGAATGCACTGTACTTCTGTCCCTCACAGCCTTGTTTTCATTCCTGTCAAAAATTAAATATGGTGCTACCCTGACTAAGGACTATTAATAGATGTACCTTAACATTTCAAAGGAACAGGGCCACCACCAATCAATTGTGAAAGGGCACTTCCCCTGCAGTTTGCAAGCCTTTTTGCATTATGTCATTAACCAGCTAGAGAGCCATGGTTATGGGATTGCCCCTTGAATGACATTAATGAAAATTCTGTCATTAATTACTCTCCCAACATAACACTTGTTCATCTTCGGAACACAAATGAAGAGAGCTTTCTGTCCCTCCATTAACACACAAAAAAGTTTATAAACAGATCGTAAAACTAATCCATATGTATTGATCGGTGTAGTCCAAATTTTCTAAACATTTATGATTAACATATTTAATTTAGGCTTTTTATTCACATATAAACATTGATCAGTAAACATAAACAAAAGGTCAAATGAAACTGCTTGAAGCGTGAGAACAAACCTCTTGCTGCGTAACACGAGAAATAACCTCATTGGTTCCCATGGAAGCTAAAACATGCTGTGTAACACGAGAATGAACCTCATTGGTTCTTGCTGAAGCTCAAACGTGCTGTGTAACACCAGAATGAACCTCACTGCTTCTTGAGGAAGCTCAGATGTGCTGTGTAACACATGAGAATGAACCTCATTGGTTCTTGCTGAAGATCAAATGTGCTGCGTAACACACGAGAATGAACTTCATTGGTTCTTGAGGAAGCTCAAACGTGCTGCGTAACACGAGAATGAACCTCAATGGTTCTTGCTGAAGCTCAAATGTGCTGCGTAACACATGAGAATGAACCTCATTGGTTCTTGCTGAAGCTCAAATGTGCTGCGTAACACATGAGAATGAACCTCATTGGTTCTTGCTGAAGCTCAAATGTGCTGCGTAACACCAGAATTAACCTCATTGGTTCTTGAGGAAGCTCAAATGTGCTGCGTAACACATGAGAATGAACCTCATTGGTTCTTGCTGAAGCTCAAATGTGCTGCGTAACACATGAGAATGAACCTCATTGGTTCTTGAGGAAGCTCAAACGTGCTGTGTAACACCAGAATGAACCTCACTGGTTCTTGAGGAAGCTCAGATGTGCTGTGTAACACATGAGAATGAACCTAATTGGTTCTTGAGGAAGCTCAAATGTGCTGCGTAACACATGAGAATGAACCTCATTGGTTCTTGCTGAAGCTCAAATGTGCTGCGTAACACCAGAATGAACCTCACTGGTTCTTGAGGAAGCTCAGATGTGCTGTGTAACACATGAGAATGAACCTCATTGGTTCTTGCTGAAGATCAAATGTGCTGCGTAACACATGAGAATAAACCTCATTGGTTCTTGAGGAAGCTCAAATGTGCTGCATAACACATGAGAATGAACCTCATTGGTTCTTGCTGAAGCTCAAATGTGCTGCGTAACACATGAGAATGAACCTCATTGGTTCTTGCTGAAGCTCAAATGTGCTGTGTAACACATGAGAATGAACCTCATTGGTTCTTGCTGAAGCTCAAACGTGCTGTGTAACACCAGAATGAACCTCACTGGTTCTTGAGGAAGCTCAGATGTGCTGTGTAACACATGAGAATGAACTTCATTGGTTCTTGCTGAAGCTCAGATGTGCTGTGTAACACATGAGAATGAACTTCATTGGTTCTTGAGGAAGCTCAAATGTGCTGCGTAACACATGAGAATGAACCTCATTGGTTCTTGCTGAAGCTCAAACGTGCTGTGTAACACCAGAATGAACCTCACTGGTTCTTGAGGAAGCTCAGATGTGCTGTGTAACACATGAGAATGAACTTCATTGGTTCTTGCTGAAGATCAAATGTGCTGCGTAACACATGAGAATGAACCTCATTGGTTCTTGCTGAAGCTCAAATGTGCTGCGTAACACGAGAATGAACCTCATTGGTTCTTGCTGAAGCTCAAATGTGCTGCGTAACACATGAGAATGAACCTCACTGGTTCTTGCTGAAGCTCAAATGTACTGCGTAACACGAGAATGATCCTCATTGGTTCTTGAGAAAACTCAAATGTGCTGTGTAACACGAGAATGAACCTCATTGGTTCTTGAGGAAGCTCAAATGTGCTGTGTAACACGAGAATGAACCTCATTGGTTCTTGAGGAAGCTCAAATGTGCTGCGTAACACATGAGAATGAACCTCATTGGTTCTTGCTGAAGCTCAAACGTGCTGTGTAACACCAGAATGAACCTCACTGGTTCTTGAGGAAGCTCAGATGTGCTGTGTAACACATGAGAATGAACCTAATTGGTTCTTGCTGAAGATCAAATGTGCTGCGTAACACATGAGAATGAACCTCATTGGTTCTTGCTGAAGCTCAAATGTGCTGCGTAACACCAGAATTAACCTCATTGGTTCTTGAGGAAGCTCAGATGTGCTGTGTAACACATGAGAATGAACCTCATTGGTTCTTGAGGAAGCTCAAATGTGCTGCGTAACACATGAGAATGAACCTCATTGGTTCTTGCTGAAGCTCAAATGTGCTGCGTAACACCAGAATTAACCTCACTGGTTCTTGAGGAAGCTCAGATGTGCTGTGTAACACATGAGAATGAACCTAATTGGTTCTTGCTGAAGATCAAATGTGCTGTGTAACACATGAGAATGAACCTAATTGGTTCTTGCTGAAGATCAAATGTGCTGCGTAACACATGAGAATGAACCTCATTGGTTCTTGAGGAAGCTCAAATGTGCTGCATAACACATGAGAATGAACCTCATTGGTTCTTAAGGAAGCTCAAATGTGCTGCGTAACACCAGAATTAACCTCATTGGTTCTTGAGGAAGCTCAAATGTGCTGCGTAACACATGAGAATGAACCTCATTGGTTCTTGCTGAAGCTCAAATGTGCTGCGTAACACATGAGAATGAACCTCATTGGTTCTTGAGGAAGCTCAAATGTGCTGCATAACACATGAGAATGAACCTCATTGGTTCTTAAGGAAGCTCAAATGTGCTGCGTAACACCAGAATTAACCTCATTGGTTCTTGCTGAAGCTCAAATGTGCTGCGTAACACCAGAATTAACCTCATTGGTTCTTGAGGAAGCTCAAATGTGCTGCGTAACACATGAGAATGAACCTCATTGGTTCTTGCTGAAGCTCAAATGTGCTGCGTAACACATGAGAATGAACCTCATTGGTTCTTGAGGAAGCTCAAATGTGCTGCATAACACATGAGAATGAACCTCATTGGTTCTTGAGGAAGCTCAAATGTGCTGCGTAACACATGAGAATGAACCTCACTGCTTCTTGAGGAAGCTCAGATGTGCTGTGTAACACATGAGAATGAACCTCATTGGTTCTTGCTGAAGATCAAACGTGCTGCGTAACACACGAGAATGAACTTCATTGGTTCTTGAGGAAGCTCAAATGTGCTGCGTAACACATGAGAATGAACCTCATTGGTTCTTGCTGAAGCTCAAATGTGCTGCGTAACACATGAGAATGAACCTCATTGGTTCTTGCTGAAGCTCAAATGTGCTGCGTAACACATGAGAATGAACCTCATTGGTTCTTGCTGAAGCTCAAACGTGCTGCGTAACACGAGAATGAACCTCACTGGTTCTTGAGGAAGCTCAAATGTGCTGCGTAACACATGAGAATGAACCTCATTGGTTCTTGCTGAAGCTCAAATGTGCTGCGTAACACATGAGAATGAACCTCATTGGTTCTTGCTGAAGCTCAAATGTGCTGCGTAACACATGAGAATGAACCTCATTGGTTCTTGCTGAAGCTCAAATGTGCTGCGTAACACATGAGAATGAACCTCATTGGTTCTTGAGGAAGCTCAAATGTGCTGCGTAACACATGAGAATGAACCTCATTGGTTCTTGCTGAAGCTCAAATGTGCTGCGTAACACCAGAATGAACCTCACTGGTTCTTGAGGAAGCTCAGATGTGCTGTGTAACACATGAGAATGAACCTCATTGGTTCTTGCTGAAGATCAAATGTGCTGCGTAACACATGAGAATAAACCTCATTGGTTCTTGAGGAAGCTCAAATGTGCTGCATAACACATGAGAATGAACCTCATTGGTTCTTGCTGAAGCTCAAATGTGCTGTGTAACACATGAGAATGAACCTCATTGGTTCTTGCTGAAGCTCAAACGTGCTGTGTAACACCAGAATGAACCTCACTGGTTCTTGAGGAAGCTCAGATGTGCTGTGTAACACATGAGAATGAACTTCATTGGTTCTTGCTGAAGATCAAATGTGCTGCGTAACACATGAGAATGAACCTCATTGGTTCTTGCTGAAGCTCAAACGTGCTGTGTAACACCAGAATGAACCTCACTGGTTCTTGAGGAAGCTCAGATGTGCTGTGTAACACATGAGAATGAACTTCATTGGTTCTTGAGGAAGCTCAAATGTGCTGCATAACACATGAGAATGAACCTCATTGGTTCTTGCTGAAGCTCAAACGTGCTGTGTAACACCAGAATGAACCTCACTGGTTCTTGAGGAAGCTCAGATGTGCTGTGTAACACATGAGAATGAACTTCATTGGTTCTTGCTGAAGATCAAATGTGCTGCGTAACACATGAGAATGAACCTCATTGGTTCTTGCTGAAGCTCAAATGTGCTGCGTAACACGAGAATGAACCTCAATGGTTCTTGAGGAAGCTCAAATGTGCTGCATAATACGAGAATGAACCTCATTGGTTTTTGAGGAAGCTCAAATGTGCTGCGTAACACATGAGAATGAACCTCACTGGTTCTTGCTGAAGCTCAAATGTACTGCGTAACACGAGAATGATCCTCATTGGTTCTTGAGAAAACTCAAATGTGCTGTGTAACACGAGAATGAACCTCATTGGTTCTTGAGGAAGCTCAAATGTGCTGTGTAACACGAGAATGAACCTCATTGGTTCTTGAGGAAGCTCAAATGTGCTGCGTAACACATGAGAATGAACCTCATTGGTTCTTGCTGAAGCTCAAACGTGCTGTGTAACACCAGAATGAACCTCACTGGTTCTTGAGGAAGCTCAGATGTGCTGTGTAACACATGAGAATGAACCTAATTGGTTCTTGCTGAAGATCAAATGTGCTGCGTAACACATGAGAATGAACCTCATTGGTTCTTGCTGAAGCTCAAATGTGCTGCGTAACACCAGAATTAACCTCATTGGTTCTTGAGGAAGCTCAGATGTGCTGTGTAACACATGAGAATGAACCTCATTGGTTCTTGAGGAAGCTCAAATGTGCTGCGTAACACATGAGAATGAACCTCATTGGTTCTTGCTGAAGATCAAATGTGCTGCGTAACACATGAGAATGAACCTCATTGGTTCTTGAGGAAGCTCAAATGTGCTGCATAACACATGAGAATGAACCTCATTGGTTCTTAAGGAAGCTCAAATGTGCTGCGTAACACCAGAATTAACCTCATTGGTTCTTGAGGAAGCTCAGATGTGCTGTGTAACACATGAGAATGAACCTCATTGGTTCTTGAGGAAGCTCAAATGTGCTGCGTAACACATGAGAATGAACCTCATTGGTTCTTGCTGAAGCTCAAATGTGCTGCGTAACACCAGAATGAACCTCACTGGTTCTTGAGGAAGCTCAGATGTGCTGTGTAACACATGAGAATGAACCTAATTGGTTCTTGCTGAAGATCAAATGTGCTGTGTAACACATGAGAATGAACCTAATTGGTTCTTGCTGAAGATCAAATGTGCTGCGTAACACATGAGAATGAACCTCATTGGTTCTTGAGGAAGCTCAAATGTGCTGCATAACACATGAGAATGAACCTCATTGGTTCTTGAGGAAGCTCAAATGTGCTGCGTAACACATGAGAATGAACCTCATTGGTTCTTGAGGAAGCTCAAATGTGCTGCATAACACATGAGAATGAACCTCATTGGTTCTTGAGGAAGCTCAAATGTGCTGCGTAACACATGAGAATGAACCTCACTGCTTCTTGAGGAAGCTCAGATGTGCTGTGTAACACATGAGAATGAACCTCATTGGTTCTTGCTGAAGCTCAAATGTGCTGCGTAACACACGAGAATGAACTTCATTGGTTCTTGAGGAAGCTCAAATGTGCTGCGTAACACATGAGAATGAACCTCATTGGTTCTTGCTGAAGCTCAAATGTGCTGCGTAACACATGAGAATGAACCTCATTGGTTCTTGCTGAAGCTCAAATGTGCTGCGTAACACATGAGAATGAACCTCATTGGTTCTTGCTGAAGCTCAAACGTGCTGCGTAACACGAGAATGAACCTCACTGGTTCTTGAGGAAGCTCAAATGTGCTGCGTAACACATGAGAATGAACCTCATTGGTTCTTGCTGAAGCTCAAATGTGCTGCGTAACACATGAGAATGAACCTCATTGGTTCTTGCTGAAGCTTAAATGTGCTGCGTAACACATGAGAATGAACCTCATTGGTTCTTGCTGAAGCTCAAATGTGCTGCGTAACACCAGAATTAACCTCATTGGTTCTTGCTGAAGCTCAAATGTGCTGCGTAACACCAGAATTAACCTCATTGGTTCTTGAGGAAGCTCAAATGTGCTGCGTAACACATGAGAATGAACCTCATTGGTTCTTGCTGAAGCTCAAATGTGCTGCGTAACACATGAGAATGAACCTCATTGGTTCTTGAGGAAGCTCAAATGTGCTGCGTAACACATGAGAATGAACCTCATTGGTTCTTGCTGAAGCTCAAATGTGCTGTGTAACACCAGAATGAACCTCACTGGTTCTTGAGGAAGCTCAGATGTGCTGTGTAACACATGAGAATGAACTTCATTGGTTCTTGCTGAAGATCAAATGTGCTGCGTAACACATGAGAATGAACCTCATTGGTTCTTGCTGAAGCTCAAACGTGCTGTGTAACACCAGAATGAACCTCACTGGTTCTTGAGGAAGCTCAGATGTGCTGTGTAACACATGAGAATGAACTTCATTGGTTCTTGAGGAAGCTCAAATGTGCTGCGTAACACATGAGAATGAACCTCATTGGTTCTTGCTGAAGCTCAAACGTGCTGTGTAACACCAGAATGAACCTCACTGGTTCTTGAGGAAGCTCAGATGTGCTGTGTAACACATGAGAATGAACTTCATTGGTTCTTGCTGAAGATCAAATGTGCTGCGTAACACATGAGAATGAACCTCATTGGTTCTTGCTGAAGCTCAAATGTGCTGCGTAACACATGAGAATGAACCTCACTGGTTCTTGAGGAAGCTCAGATGTGCTGCGTAACACGAGAATGAACCTCAATGGTTCTTGAGGAAGCTCAAATGTGCTGCATAATACGAGAATGAACCTCATTGGTTTTTGAGGAAGCTCAAATGTGCTGCGTAACACATGAGAATGAACCTCACTGGTTCTTGCTGAAGCTCAAATGTGCTGCGTAACACGAGAATGAACCTCATTGGTTCTTGCTGAAGCTCAAATGTGCTGCGTAACACATGAGAATGAACCTCACTGGTTCTTGCTGAAGCTCAAATGTACTGCGTAACACGAGAATGATCCTCATTGGTTCCTGAGAAAACTCAAATGTGCTGCGTAACATGAGAGTGAACCTCATTGGTTCTTGAGGAAGCTCAAATGTGCTGTGTAACACGAGAATGAACCTCATTGGTTCTTGAGGAAGCTCAAATGTGCTGTGTAACACGAGAATGAACCTCATTGGTTCTTGCTGAAGCTCAAATGTGCTGCGTAACACGAGAATGAACCTCATTGGTTCTTGAGGAAGCTCAAATGTGCTGCGTAACATGAGAATGAACCTCATTGGTTCTTGCACATCAAGCGAACATGAGCTTCAGTTTACCACAACTGATGTGTGAGTTGATGAATGTTTATATGTGAGTAAAAGCCTAAATTTAATCTGTTCATCATATAAAGCGATCGTGTCTCTTCAGAAAATTTGGACTCAATTCATATGGATTAATTTATGATCTCTTTATGAACTTTTTGAAGTGTCAAAGTGTCAGTTGTTTGGCTGTAGCTATATGGAGGGACAGAAAGCTCTGTTTCATCAAAAAGATCTTCATTTGTGTTCCGAAGATGAATGAAAGTGTTGCGGGTTTGGAAAAACATGAGGGTGAGTAATTAATGAATTTTCATTTTTGGGTGAACTAACCCTTATATACTGTGCTTTGAGCATCATACTGTGTTAAAGTGAATTTAAACTCTTGCTTAAATTTGAAAAGCTATAATAAATGTTTACAAACTTGTGTACAATTAAATGTAGATACTTTTTTGCTTTCGAGTATTTTTGACTAGGTACTTAGATGTTTAAATGAGTGATTTTTGACAGCATCCGTACTTTTTACACCTCTAATCACAGAGGACTGTGCCAGTGTCTTCCTAAAGTCCCTGGTTCACACTGACAGTCCCTATTTAAACATGAATTTACACATGTCATTTTTACTTAGCAGGACAATATTGTACATTTGGCACAGGGACAGTCCCTCTGAAGCAATCAGAGATTTAGTGACAACACTTCAGTTAGCAATCGCGATCTTCAAAAAGCTCTGTCTGCCCGCGGATGTTTTTCAAATGCAGCCCACAGTGTTTAGGTATTACACCTTTTTGGATCATTCTAAGCACAAAGATTCAGTTTCTCTTTTTAGTTTGCTTGTGTTTAGTTTCTCCGTGTGACATTTACCTGTGTCAGTAATTCTTTTACAGGAGACAGAAACATGAAACACAATCTTCCTTTAAAATTTTTTTTAAAACTTTTAAACTGCTGCATAAAGGTTGAAACTAAAATTAGCTAAAGATTAGGATATAAAAAAATGTATATACTAAGAAAAAAATAGATGTTTTTTCTTTTCTTTTTCCCCCCTTTATCTATTTTAGTACCAAACATCTCAGACCACTGTCTCTCAAAGCTTTTTTAAAATTTGGAAAAGAAAATTAAGGACTGTCAAAATGATAAAAAGGCAAAACTTAAATTTGCCTCAATTTTTAAGGTAAGAAATTCAAAGCTCAAGTAAGCAGAACTGGCAATTTTTTATTTTGTACTCATACATTTTATTTTAAACATCTTAACTTGAAATGTTTGAGTACACTAATTCATATATTTAACATAGTGTTCATGTAACTTAAATGTGAACATTTTTATTAGTGTAAACTTAGCTATAACAAACTAATTCAGAAAATGCTAACTTGCTAAAAAACAAAACAAAAACAAACATTATATAACACTTAATTTTAGCATTTACCTTCCCTATCCAGTGCCATGGGCAAAGCATGCTGGGAAATAGAAATCCCAGCCCAGTTTCAGTTAAACTCAAGTTCGTCTAAATTAAAAGACATAAATTCACAAAACTCAAGGCAATGAAACAGTTCAGTTTACTTAAAATATATCAGTTCTGTAAACTTGAAACAAAAAGAAAGTGCTAAATACTCATAAGTTAATTTGACTGAACTAATTTGTTTAATTTAAGTTTATCCTACTCAAACCAATTAATTATTTTGAGCGTTAGGGTTTACACTATCTTTCTGGACCTTGAATGTGGTAAAAACATTGCAGTCTATCAGAGGCCAGAAAGCTCTCAGATTTCATCAAAAATATCTTAATTTGTGTTCCGAAGATGAACGAAGGTCTTACGGGTTTGGGACAACATGAAGGGTGAGTACTTAATGACAGAATTTTCATTTTTGGGTGAATTAACCCTTTAAATATTTTCTTAGTTATGTATTAAGCTGAAGTGAATTTGTCTGAGATCATTACACATGTAGTTCCCTTTCATTCAGACATGTTTGACGTTATCTCGCCTGAGAGCTCAATTAGTCGTCCTGACGTAACATCTCCGCATTAGTAACTAGATGTTATGTTTTCTTGTAAATAGTGGTGAGTGTGGCATAAGGAAAGGAATGTTATGGAACCATCAAAAAAAAAATAAAAAAATTAATAGACCGACTGGGCTGGGGCACGCACGTCCTGATTTTGCGGAGTTAGACACGTTCCTGGGTCAACATATTTTGTTGACATTCCTGTCTGAAAATTTAATTCTAACCCTATCCCTTAAATGATAGGTGAATAACACTGATGTAGAAGCACTTAACCCTGGTTGTAAGCAAAAACTTGACACAAGCAGTAAACTTGTCCCTCAAACCTGATTGGTTAATTGGAATGTTGTTCCAGGATCAACAAAGATGTTAGTCCAGGAACGTGTTGCACTTGGTGAAATCAGGTTTTGCATGAAGCAGCAAGGCATCTGTTGCCAAGCTATCAGACACAGTCTGTATCCTGTATATATGACACATGTATACTATGTTTATATACTATAATGAGATATAATTAGTACAAAAAAAATTACCCTTTGCACAGCTGCCTCTTATTCCGTATTGTTTTGGCAATTAACTTTGTTTCGAAGAGGTTTATGTGTATCTGTACGTGATGATTCACTGTAATGAGACAAATGGGTGTGATCCAAACCCCCTTATCTCTTATCATTCTAATTTTATGGTAAAATAATCTCTTACAAACTTTCTGTGGCTGACTTGTCCAACCTAATTTTTAAACAATTAGTCCTTGCATTCCCTCTTCTGTGAAAATACCTCTGACTGCTGCCTTTCTGCCCCAGGTGGGCTTCCCCTGTCTCCCTCTGACTATCTGCTGGATAGAAGTGTGATAGACTTTCTCAGTGTTTCTACGAAGTACACAGGCCTAGATGTGTGATGGAGAAGAAGTGTTCGTGGTTACAAATGTGAAACTGTATGCAGGTGTTAGTATATGTTCTCTGACACGTACCAAAATCAATATTTTGTGTTACTTTATTTATTTTAGAAGTAAAAGTTCATGTACAGTCTGACTGCCATGCAAATGAAACCCCCTCAGAATGATGCAATTTGCAAATCTACCATTCCAGGATATTTATTTTTAATTAACAAAATTGTTAAGCCAACATCCATGATATTCTGAAATAATAAGACAAGCAGCACGCGGTAGATGTCATGAAAGCGCATGAAACTTGCGTGAGAAGTGGCGGTCAAAAATAATAGGCTTGTTCGAGATGCATTGGCGCTGCGCAGACTGATCGGCGTTTGACATTCTCAAACCTCAGTCATACAGCGAAAAGGTGTCATGCCTCAGACTAAAAGGCTTCAGTCATCGGACAAAATGGCATCGCGCCTCATACTGAAAGGCTTCAGGTCTCAGGAAAAACGGCGCCAGGTCTCGTACATTTAGGCATCAGACAAAACAGCCTCAGACTAAAAGGCATCAGGTGAAACGGATTCAGATAAAAAGGCATCAGACATAAAAACATCAGATGAACGGACTTAGGGAAGCGAATTGCCCCACCTCAATGTGACGTCACATGCACGCAGTTTTCTAACTGTTTCTAAGTTGTAGGCTATAAAACATCGAATTATTTTGTAAATTTGTATAATTCGCTAGTTTTATTCGTATGTATAAAAAGTTAGCTAAATTACACATTGCAAGTAGCTTGCATTGCAAACTATCGTGAACACTTATGAAAATTAACCATGGTTTTATTATATTAAAAGTGTGGTAACTATGATTTCTTTTTGTCAGACTGATACTATTTGTATAACAATAGTTTTACTACGAATACCATAAACTATATAGTGTAGTTAACATTAACCATGGTTAATTTGTGGTTACCAACTACAAAAACCATGTTTTTTGTTTTATTTGTAGTAAAACCATGGTTAATTTTCATAAGGGAAGTAAAAAATCTTTCGAGCTATATTATAGACTGCATTCTTATAATCACAGCTGCTTTGTGTACAGAGGTTACCAAGAGAACAGCTTTATTTCTGCTGTTCCAGTGCCACATACTGTCAGAGTCCATTACATTTTAATTCAGATTTGCTGTTTTTTTTGCAGATCAATGTGAATATCGCTATGTTCTTTTCTGCGTAGAACCTAACCAGTGTAATATTTAATTAAAGCTGTAAGAATAAAATATCATCATGTAGCCTATAGCTTACAGTAAATAAGGGGGGGGGGGGGGGGGGTGTCCGATGACTGAAGCATTTTAGTCTGAGGCATGACGACTTTTTTTTGTATGACTGAGGTTTGAGAATGTCCTAAAATGGACCCCGTGCTACAGTTGCAGTTGGCAGCCTGTATTTGCTGATCCGACCTTCAAAATACATCGTGTGTGAAAGTTTGAGGCTATCGTTCTGAATAAGACAAACAGAAAAACTAAGCATCTTCCACTCTAGGCCTCTGTCTCGATGCGTTGGAAGGGGATGTTTTTTTTTCTTTCGGGGTTTCGTTTGTGTCCTCCTCCGCCTTTTGCTTGTTATAAAAGCGAGGAGTTTCTAATCAGGGCAGTTAAACTCACTTCGTCCGTCACTCGGTATGGACTCAAAGGATGCTCGAGAGAGTTTAGAGAGCGGCGGCTGCGGCGCGCGCTGTCGCTGTAGCAACGGGAGGAGGAACGTGGCAGCGGTGTTGGCCGTCCACAGTTTATTAATAGCCGCTTGTGCTGCTCTTAGCCTCAACATCTATCTCAGAGCACAGCCTGGATCCAGTAAACAGCATGTAAGAGTTCGTTTCCGATCTAATTTCAGTTCTTTATGGTCTATAATATTGATTGAGTGTTGTAGATGATGTATAAGAGTAGTAACTACAGCAAAGAGTGCATAAGAAAGTCCTTTAGAGGGCAGTGTTGACCATGGTAATGACTGGGTTCAAGTTGAAGTTCTTCAGACTTGTTACACGAAGATATTCACTTTAAGATCTATAGGGGAACTTTTCAGAGATTTTATAGTCTTTTTGTAATACGTGGACTTGTTTAGTTAGTTCAACCACTTGTTATTTCATGTGGTTATGTTGTATGTCTCAGAGTTTGGTGTAAACTGAGCTTTGCCTTGGCATGTCCCCTTTGGGAAACCCCTGCTCACATTTCAAGCTTGTTTCTGTGTGTTTGTTTTTAAGATCATCCATCCCTTTGAGGTCAGGAGATGTAACTTTCCATGTCAAAATAGTAGGCCTATACTAATATCTGTAAATAACAACCTGAGACACTTACTAAATGGTCCAGCTAGTGGCCTAAGGGTGAACAGGAAGGTAAAGCTCCAGTTTCCATTTTCGTAATGTTCCCACACATGAGATGTGCATGCTATTTAGGTTGTGCCAAGTCCTGAGAAACAGTCAGAAAGGGCGTTTTGTTGGGCAAAGGTGTTAGGTGTTACATTTTCTCTATGCAGACCTTTTCAGCCCACATGTTCCACAAATGCCCTTTGCTCTGGTCATTGGAAGTGTTTTGCGATTCTGTTGATTTGACAGGGGATGGAATTTTCCATGTCTATCAGAATGAGTGTGTCTGGTATTTCTCATCACTTTGATGATTGCCATTTCTGATTGAATCAACTTGGCCTGGATACCAAGTGGTGACCCAAAACAGTCACAAAATAGTTTGTTGTAAGATAAAAGTCCTTAAAATTATTTTTAATTTTATTAATAACATCAAATATAGGCTGAATACAAAAATTCACAAGTTTGTAAATCCATAATCAGCAGCAGAAGTGTGATTTTATTTTTTATTTATTTTTTTTCTTCAGCTTTTTCAAGCTGCATTAGTGAAATGCAAAAAAAGATGTATGTACTACAAGTGAATTAATATATGATAAATATTCATTTTGTAATCTGCTCTACACAGTTGTGTAGACAGTACTCTTAAAAAAATTGTTTTCTAAAGAAGGCCTGTCGCAGTTATTGAATAATCGTCCGGTCAGGGTCATTTAACCAAATTGCAATTATTTGTGATAATCGCACTAATTGTGCAGTTTAAATTTCAATGACATTTTGCCATCCAAATAAGTAAAATTTTATTGTAGTTATATTATATTATAAATAACTAATTATATAAATATTGTCAATTTTTACAGCATTAAAGTAAATCATATGGGCCTATTTGTAGTACAACATTTATTTTTACATTATATACAATTTAAAGTAAAAAAAAAAAAAAAAAGGTTTACACTGTAAGTGGCATGAACAAAACAGAATAAAACACTGTCAACAGTGTTGATGTTTTCTCCTCCAGTGTAATTGATTATTACTGTTATGATTATGAATTCTGATTTTATAGAGAGTCTGCATTCTGCATTCAAGCCTTTTTTTTTTTTAAGATTTACGCAATTTAATCCATCACATTGATTAGAATAATCCTTCCATACGTAGGCGCCAGTCCCACGTAAAAATACGAGATGATAAATTGATTGCATCTTTCAGACATGACTTTTGGAAGTTGGACGAAGTTGGAGTATGGGCACCATAAATCATATGAAACATAAATCAACATCCATGCTTAACTATTTTAATTGAATAATTGATTAGTTTAATTATTCAATTAAAATACATAAGTATTCAATTTGTAATTCAATTTGATGGAATATTACTATGAATTAAATTGCATAAATCTTTAAATAAGGCTTTTTTTTTTGTTTGTTTTTTTGTGTGTGATTTTTGAAGAGACCAGAAATATCTTCACTAATCTATTACCATCCCTCTGTGTGTTTGCAGATAACCAATACAATGTTAATGTTTTTTTTTTTGTTTTTTTTCTCTTCGTTTTATTTTGGATTTTTATTATTTGCATGTATATCATTTTTACCAGAGCACCTGCACTAACCTTTTTTCTTTCTTTTTTTCCACAGGACAAAGGGATATTCATGCAAATGACAGGTAAGGCTATTATCTTTCAGATTAATTTTCAGTAAATAAACAATAAATCCTTCTATAAAGAGTTTAAGCAGATAGTGTCATATAAGTGCCACAAAACTGTGATAATTATACTTGTAGTTTTTGAGTCAGTGATCTTGTGATGTTGCTCTTTTTTGTTAGATCTATGAATTAACTCAGAAAATACATTCAACTTGTTTCTGAATTAGTTTCATAATTTACTCACCCCCATGTCATCCAAGATGTTCACATATTTCTTTCTTCAGTTGAAAAGAAATTAAGGTTTTTGAGAAAAACATTCCAGGATTTTTCTCCATATAGTGGACTTCAGTGGGGTACAACAGGTTGAAGGTCCAAATTGCAGTTTCAATACAGCTTCAAAGGGCTCTATATGATCCCAGATGAAGAATAAGGGTCTTATCTAGTTATCTAGTCATTTTCTAAATATATATATATATATATATATTTTTTTTTTTTTTAAATATTTTTTAACCACAAATGCTCGTCTTGCACCACTCTGCGATCCACCACGCATTACGTAATCATGTTGGAAGGGTCAAGCGTGACGTAGATGGAAGTACTGCAGTAGGGAGAAAAACTTATTTCATTTTCTCCTCCAACTTTAAAATCATCCGACATTGTTGTTTTACCTGTTTTTGTAAAGGGCGTTTGACTTAGTCTTTGCACGTTCGCTCCGTAGACACTGGATCTGTACTTCCGTCTGTCACGCTTGACCTTTCCAATGTGATTACGTAATGCGTGGCAGATCACAGAGCAGTGCAAGATGAGCATTTGTGGTTAAAAAGTATATCAGTTTTTTTCTATTTTATTTTTTTAAGAAAATGACTGATCATTTCGCTAGATAAGACCCTTATTCCTAGTCTGGGATCGTGTAGAGCTCTTTGAAGCTGCACTGAAACTGAAATTTGGACCTTCCACCTGTTATACTCCACTGAAGTCCACTATATGGGGAAAAACCCTGAATGTCTTCCTCAAAAACCTTAATTTCTTTTTGACTGAAGAAGAAGACATGGAGGTGAGTAAATTATCAGGAAAATTTAATTCCGATCTAACAAATAAGAGGAACATCACAAGATCACTGACTCAAAAACTACAGGTATAATTATCAAAGAGAACCTTTTTTTTTTTTTTTTTTTTCAGTTTGGATAGTAAAATGTCATTTGTTCTGACTCCCCTGAAACATTATATATAAACAGTGAATCTTTGGTTTTTCAAAACCAAATGAAATCAACATAAATAAAAAGAGTACATTTCTAACAACTTGGCACATGATTTTCTTCTTAATCGTAGACACTCTTATTTCCCACCGTCTTATGAAAGATGAAATCAGCTTATTAATGTCAGTCTCAGAAGAAACAGTTCCAGCTATAGAAGAAAACTGAATGGCCATCTAATTCTCTGTCTCTCTCTCTCTCTCTCTCTCTCTCTCTCTCTCTGTGTGTGTGTTAGAATTTGGTTCAGATGAGCTCAGATTCCTGGTCACCTGGAACCAGGCAGTGGATCTGATCGATGAGAAGAGGGTGAAGCTGACCTGTGCAGGACCCTACATGGTCTATCTGTGGGCTTGTATGAGAAACATCAACAATGATGCGGCTGTCAACGTGACAATGGAACAGGGGACTAAATCGTTCCACCTGCAGACCCTGCGGGGCACCGAGTGCAAGGAAATGCAGAAAGTGATCATGCTGTCTGAAACAGACGAAGTCACGGTGAAAGTCAAAGACACCATCCCCATTGATAGACTCTACTTAGGCCTCCACTACATGCTGGGAGCCCAGTGCTTTCCTAATCCACTTGATTATGAACACTTGAAGCAGCTTAGATATAAAACATTTTAGGTGCTCATCCTTCAGAAGAGCCGTTTAAGTGATAAAACTATGGCATGACCCTCAGTCTTGAATTACCACGAAGAAATCTCTCGTTTTCACCCAGTTTGAAATATTACGACGATGCCATTGTCAAACTTGCCCTGGATCAAAAGTGTAATCGTGAAGCTAAAATTTAGAGAGCTGTGAATAAGTTTTTCCATAGAGGAAGCATCTGTTATTTTTCCACACTATATTAAAGCTTCCTGGCTCTTCAAGACAGACTATTTGTGAAACACCTACAGCGAGTGGAAGTGGGCGACAACGTGATATTAACCGTAAAGGCACTATGTCAGCTCAAACAGAGCGTACCTCACCACAGTCTGGATTAGTGGCGGTTCCATAAGCTCTTTGAATGTATCTATACTCTGTGGTTGGAAAGAGAAAGGAAGGCCTTTAACTAAAGTGAAATCAGCTGCAGATCATTTTGAAGCTATACTTCTGATCAGTGTACATAGTGCTGTAGTTTGAGAAGGAGTAATTAGAACGTCCTCAGATTTTGTCATTCAGCTTTCAAATACTGACTAAGCAATAATGTTCTCAATGTTTGTCATTATCATTATATTTATATAAAACCTGGAAGAAAAGCCCCACATACGAAAGGAAATATCAAAGGGTAACATTTATGTTGCAGTTTCCGCTTTGGAACATACATTGAGTTTTTAAAAAACAATTTTGGGTAGTTGTTGTGTTTGAAATGCAGTAATGAATGTTGTTTTTATGATGTTTAATTATGTAAAACAGTTTAATTATATAAACTGTATGTGATTGAATGTTTGATGCTTTACTTAAATCGGAGTCATTGGATAATGTAAGGATTGAATTCACAGTGTAGTGCACTGTTCCTTTAAGAGCACATGTCGGAAAATGTATATTTATTGAAATTAAAGTTTTTTTTATTATTATTATTTAATCAAACCACTTTTATAGTGATGGTAAGCTAAAGCACTAAAAACCTCAAAAGCAAAACCAAACAATCATCCTCATCTCATTCATTCACTCATCTCATGACCAAATTGATTTTAATTCAGTCGTAATGACATTTCCCACAGTTTTTTTAGTTTGTTTTATTGTCAGTGCAATGTTTGTGTTCATCAAACATGATCCTCAATGTCTAACTTGCTCAATCAAACCCCTGCTGCAATTTATGTAGTGATCCTTTATTTATACAGCAAGGTTTGCACTTCTATTTTTATATATATATATATATATATATATATATATATATAATTATACACCATCAATAAAAATGCGATATGCTGACATATTTGTCGTTCTCATATTTTTCAATGCATCATTTATATTCTTAGCTAATATCTTTGTCTTGTTTTCCAGACCAGTTTTCCATTCTTATACTAGATTAATTTACCTCATAAGCAAATCTACACAAAACATTGAGACTTGTCAATTTATCTTGAAGAATATGTGTATATTATTGTCTTGTGGCACTAGTTGATTTCTTTTGAATTAGACTGGTAACACTTTACAAAAAGGTTCATTAATTAACATTGGTTTATGTATTATGAATGAACAATATTATAAATTAACCTATGTTAATTTTTACAACTTGAAATGTAGTACCTATATGTAGAAGTGACCATGAACCAAGATTAATAAATTCTAGTTCACAATACCTAATGCATAATTAACTAGTGATCTAACAAAATGAACTGTTGTCAGTTACATGCTCATATTCAATACATTCTCTTAAAACAAGCCTTCATATCTTGGTAGTTTTGTTTTTATCAGTTAAGCAATATCACATCTTTCCTTGTTCTCCCTAGTTATTGTCGTCATATGTGTGTGTGTCTCCCGCTCCCTCCCCCTTCACTCTTATATCAGTCGTTTCTGCCAATACATGCCCTTTGCCTCCAGGCAGTTGTTTCAAAATCAAAAGTGAAAGTACGCTTTTGTAAAAGTGTCACCGTAATCCTGCTGAATCCTCCGATCACATGATGTAATGTCATTCTGAGGAAACCCCTGCTGTTTACCAGGGAATGATCATGTGGAACTACTCACGCCGTCTGGATTTCAGTGTCATTGCATCATACCCTTAAATTCCCATTTAATTTCAAAGCAATGAAAGTAAGTATTGAAAGAGATCAACATTATACAACACAATTATTTATTTAAAAGTCCATGTAAAATTAAGGATTTGGAAAAATATATACAGCAGCTTTGGAGAAAACAGTGATGTCATTGTCTAGCTCAGTTCAGTTCTCATACAATGGTGTCAACGCAGGCAGATAAATAATATTGTTGAATATTAGGTGTCCCCAAATAAGCAGAGGCGACAGTGGCAAGGAACCCAAACTCCAACAGGTGACAAAAAAAAAACAAAAAAAAAAACTTGGGACTTGGGAGAAACCAGGCTCAGTCAGGGAGCCAGTTCTCCTCTGGCCACCAAACGAACAGCATTACAGGACAGAAGTCAGACTGGATGGGAACATTCAAAATATTTAATCCAGTTCCATCTGGTTGAGGATCGGATTCATCGTGCTGGTATGGAGGCGGGTTTGTTGAGGATCTGTGCCTCTGGCTGTCGTGTCGATGAGGCCTTCAAAAGGGAAAGTCTAGTTGACAATCTCTGCTGACACTTCAAGGATGTGTTGTGCTTGTGTTTAAGCGCAGGTCCTCCATCTGATCTGGATACAGCCCAGATCCAGCTGACTATGGTAAACCTCGGGATAAACGGAAAAAATAATATTAGCGTAGATGCCATTCTTCTTGATGTAACATGTACATTGGGTGTTATAGGAAGTGTTCTCGGTTTGTTCTCGGACCTAATTTATGGAGCCTAATTCTGAGATCGCAATAGTACTGGGAAGCTAAACCATTTAGTGTTTTGTAAGTAGTTAGCAAGATTTTAAAATCTATATGAAGTTTATAAGGGAGCCAATGCAGTGTTGACAGAACCGGGCTAATATGGTCATACTTCCTGGTTCTAGTAAGAACTCTAGCTGCTGTGTTTTGGACCAGCTGGAGTTTGTTTATTACCAGCCTGGTCTCACTGTTAATATGTATAAATACGTAACTTTCAGAGACACAAAACGTACATTTTTGTAAGTTTAGAAAGGTGCTGAAACATACAATATTTACGTATCTATAGCATTAAAACGTAAAAAAATACTTTTTTATAATAATTTTTTTTTTAGCGAAATAAATATTTACGAATCTTTCATGTCATAAAAATATATGTATAATTCCTTTTATTGTTTTGTAGATAAATGTAAGATCCCTAAACCCCATCCCGAACCTAAACAAACCCATTTTATACAAAATGTTAAAAGAATAAAACATAATGGACAGAAATGTGTAGGATAATGACAATTTTAGTAAATATATATATATATTTAAACAATATTTTGAGCCACTAATCCTACACCTACCCCTAAACCTACACATAACCATTTCTTAAAACTACGAACTGCTATAAATAAAAGAATAACAGACAAGCAAGCGTAATCACAATAATTTATTTATTGCGAAAAGGTCAAAAGTGGTACCAAAAGTACTTCAAATGATGAGGAGTTGCAGTCGCAGTCCTATCTGGTGGTAATAGTTTTTTTATGGGGTACAATTTAACTTATTAATCCATGAAAATATGAATCCGGCTTCTCTCCGTGAAGGCGCATGTAACCCGGGTAATCAGGTTACTAGTTAAAAGGTTAAAAATGACTTAAAAATTAAGACAGTTAAGAAAAAGAGAAAAAAAAGAGGAAAGTTCCAGAAGGAAAACTGTTACGTCCAATCACGGTTCTCGTTTCAATGACTGACTTTCCTAAGAGCCAATGTTAGCAGCACACTTAGAAGTCCCGCCCACAGGCTGCGCCGGCGCTGCTGCCGTCTTCAGTATGAGCAGAGGGAGAGAGTCAGGCGAAGCAGCTGTGCGTAGCGATCTTCAGAAACTGTCCGCATTGAGTGACAGATTTAGAGAAAAGTGACCGAAATATAACTAAAGGATTGTATTTCTGAGTGGATCCGATAACTTTGAGAAGCTGTCGCCGGAGTGAGAAGAGGCATTAAATTGGAAATACGGAGCATCAAAGCACCGCAAATTAACTTCCTTGTTTGAATAGGATACCAAATGTTTTTATTCTATTCATTTATTGTACAAGTATATAAGAATTGATTCCCAACTGAGTTGGACTGTTTAAGCTGCTGAATCCAAGCACCTAGAAATTTCAAAAAGAGGGCTGACTACAAATATAGTCATTCATTGTACTTTGTTAATTGATAGTATTTGAGATTTACACACTTAAAACAAATTACAAAAGAGAATATTTTCTTAATACAGAATCTTAATTTAATCAGAAAACAAGACTGTGTTGGTCTTTCACTTACCTGCTGGGCTACCTTCCTCTCTCCAGAAGTCGCACTTTCCTTCTAAAGATTTGGAGTACAAATACACTTACTTACAAATAAAATTGATGTGATTTGTGAATTTATGTTGTGCTTTGGTGTATCTTATGATTGTATTGTCAGTCGCTGCATAGGAGTGGCTGTCAGACGTCAAGTCTCGTGAGTAATATGCACAGTTCACATAAACAGTCAGTATGTCTGTGAAAGTAAACAGCAGGCAACCTTACAGAAATCGTATGTGTATATTAAATCTGTGGCGCATTCCCTTCAAAAATAAAACTAATCCACTGCATTCAGCGGCTCAGATGTACGTAAATGAAGACTGTTATGTTCACTCTTACATCCAACAACAAAACATCTCAATTACTTACCAAACATTGTTGTCGCTACAGCTGCTCGACCGCGGAGAAAATGGCGGACAGTGTACAACTCGCTGAGGGCTGAAACCATAGACATAATAAACGCTAGACGCCCTATTGGCCTCTTAGGACTGTTGCTGCGAAACGTCAACGAGTCCGCCATATTGTGCAGGGAAAGACTGCACTGTTAACAAATGCAAGTAAACGGGTGAGCTGCATTTTTTCTGGATAAAAACAAAAATAACGTTTACATTTATCAGCCGATTTCAGTGGCTTATAATATATATACATGGTGTACAAAAAATTCTAGTTAAGAATTTTTATCTAAAAATTCTTATCTAAATATAAGAAAGTGAGAATAGCAAATAGTTTGTTATACACTATATATAAGAAATAGTTTATGTAGTATATAATATAATAATATAGTCAATAATAAAGTATATAGGTATAATAATATTAGCAAATACAATGTAAGATCAATTGCAGAATAATATAGACAATAATAAAAATAGTAAATGAAATAGTGACTAGTACAATAATAATATAGTATTGGTATAATAATAATAATAATAACAACAGGCTATATATTTTCCATCAATCTCTTGGAAATGGTGAGAAAAGTGCACTGACAGGCTCTCCTCAGCTTTCCTTGAGGCTTGTGTAGTGGGCTAAAAAGGAAATAAAAATATAAACAAATCACCATATAATGGAAAACTATTATTAAATAATCTAAAAAGACAAACCTATTCTTTGTAGAGGAGTTGGGAAACTTCCCTTCTAGCTACTTCCCACTGTCTCAACTCGTTGTCTTTGAGAAACCTTAAATGTGTGTGAAGCTAGCCAACTACCTAACGTTACGGTAAGATTCACAAAATGTCAGTCACCTAGCCGAAATGAGTACATGTCATAAAAGTCGGTTTTAAGAAAATAAAGATGCATATTTAAACTCCAGGAAATTTAGTTTATAAAATAAGATATAATATAAGCTAAAACTATATTAGAAATCATGTAAACTCATGTCTCAACTTTCACAGCTAACTAGCGACATGGCTAGCTATTTTATACTGACTCCTATCTACTATCAATATAATTATATAATGACCAAATACAACCAGAAACAAATGTTCAGTCTTACCTGTGAAAGGTCATTCCCTGAGACCTGTTTTCAGTTGTGCAGCGATTTGTACAGCCCCAAGCAGCGCACGAAGCCGGCATTTTTCTCAATTCCAGTTATGAGTGTTATGGAAACGTTGCCCCGCACAATATGGTGGTGCCTTTGACGTACGGTCCAGAGGCCAATAGGGCGTCTAGTGTTTATTATAATGTCTATGGCTGAAAACATGGTAATACAGGACTGTCAATCAGCGGCCATGGGTGGGACATGAGTATGTGTGTATAAAAACGTAAGTATATGTACTTGTGGTAGAACCACACTTTACGTAAAAATACGTTGTTATTAAGTGTGCAGGGCAACCACCCAGTAGAGCATTACAATAATCTAGCCTTGAGGTCATGAACGCATGAAGTAACTGTTCCACATTTGTCGTTGAGAGCATATGTTGTAGTTTAGATATATTTTTAAGATGGAAGAATGCGGTTTTACATATGCTAGAAATGGGGCTTTCAAATAAGAGATTGGTATCAAAGAGCACACCCAGGTTCCTAACTGATGACGAAAACTTAACAGAGCAGCCATCAAGTTATAGACAGTATTCTAGGTTATTACGTGCAGAAGTATTTGGTCACAGGAAACATAACAGGAAATTACTATTCATCCAGTTTTTTATATCAGCTATGCTTATAATTAATTTTGTGAATTGGTAAGTTTCATCAGGGCACAAAGAAATCTACAGCTGAGTACTGAACCATGCCAATGCAATTCCACTAATGCCAACATAATTTGATTCTATTAAAAGAATGTTGTTATCGATAGTGTCAAATGCAGCACTAAGATCCAGTAACACTAATAGAGAGATACAACCACGATCTGATGATAAGAGCAAATCATTTGTAACTCTCAGTACTATGGTACGGTCCTGACTGGAAATCCTCGCAGGTACCATTTCTTTCTAAAAGAAACCTAAGTTATGACCTCTGGAAGCATCTCTTTCAGTAGCTTAGTCGATATAGGGTCTAACATACATGTTGTTGGTTTAGATGATTTATGACAGTTCTTCCTATCCTATAGCAATTAATGAATGGAATTTTTCCTCAGGGACACTACAATGCACTGTCTGGCACAATACTGTAGTAGAGATGATCATAAAGAGAAGTTCATAAAGTCATTACTGCTGTGCTGTTTGGACATATCAGAAGTTAAAGATTTATTTCTTGTAAATATATCTAGAGACGAAACTGTTCAGGAAGATTATTTATAAAGCAACCTTTAGTGGTAGGAGTGATAGTTCTAAAAAGCAGAAAAAAGTCGGCACATCAAAGCTCCTAAAAAAATAAGAGAAAAATTTTAATATAAGACTCACACATATTACATGTTTTCGCTTTGTTTTAAGGAGCTTTGGTTTGCTGACCCCCCCCCCCCCCCCCCCCCCCCCCCCCTCATAGCGCTGCTGTCTGTGCTTTAATGCTAATCAAATAACAAACGTTCGCACACTATTCTTGACTAAAACTCTTTTGTAACTTTCGTAAGTGTAGCAGACCCCATCAGAATGATGATAAAAAATGCTGTGTAGCAAAAATGAGTACACCCTCCTTAAAGTTACTAAATAAAACAAAATAAAAATTTGCTGGTGTAAATTTAAGGCAATGTTTGATCAACAGGTAAGTAGGGCTGCTCAATTATTGCAAAAATCATAATCACGATTATTTTGGTCAATATTGAAATCATGATTATTTAACACAATTGTTGGTGGGTGATATGATCAAAGTCTTATTTCATGATATGAGTCATTTTAAATGTCAGTGAAATTTCACAATTATCAATACTTCAGCAAAAACTAATACTAGGTTCATTAAAGTAAAAAGTCTTCAAAACAGTTACAGAAGACTATAAACAGTCAACAGTTAAATAAGAACAAAGAAACTAATTACAAACAAAGCAGACAAAATACAACAGAACAAAAATACAAATGAAATAAACAGTGCTTTAGGTTTTTTAGATAGATGTACTAACAGTGGTATTTAGATGGGCTAAGTAATACCCAACAGAAATTGAATAATCAAATGTAAAATAACTGCTGTATACATTAAAAGTAGTGATAACAGGGTGCTTGTGTCAAAATGATTGATGATGACCTCTGTGGGACCACCCACAACGTTCCCCTCCCCCACGGGCCACCCACGAAGTTCTCCCCTCCTCCCATGGTTGACCGTAGTATCACCCCAATGACCTTTGACATTGTTGCTGATCCTCCAGGGACCGAAATGACCTTTGACAGGATATTTTGAATAGCGATGTTGCCCTGTGAACCTCAGGATGTCTTCTGGGTGATCAAATTGCAGACGGATGATTTTAAAGGGTTGAGGGTCACATGTGCGGTGTGATGGCATCCGCATTCGGCTGGCTCATGGTCATTTTATGACGCTCTCATCTCTCTGCGCAAATGAGATGCAACAAGAGTCTAGAAACAGTCGGATCAAAATAACAAAAGAATAAACATGGATTTAAAAAAAAAAATTTATATTTTATTACACAAACGCACGCGTGCAGATGTATACATTTCAATCATTCTCTTCTTTTAAGGAAGTTAAAATTATAACACACTGAATTACAAACAGTTACTAAATTTACTGAGACCATTTAATTATAGTTTTAGCTAAATAAAAATATATAAAAAAGCAATAAAGCCAGGAAAAGATTTCCTCACGCAATGATGTTTGAATAAAATTGTTTTACAAATGCTTATGAAATATTAAACACACAAAATGAGGTTCATCAAGTAGATGAATAATCATTTTAACTTTGTCAACATGTTTTTGCGAACATGTCCAGACATGTTTTCTGTGTAGGCCTTCCATAGATATGACGATTTTCTATCCTTTACCCATAAACTCCAACGTCACTGTAATTCAAACAGTTGATTAGTATAATTAAAAAAAAAGTTGTTTTGCTCATGGGATAGATTTTTTGTTTCAATTCAAAAAGTTCATTTTTTTGATTTCCTTAACATGAATATCAGAATGCAATAAAGTTGAAGTCTAAAAATCTTTCTTCCTAGACGTCTGATGTATCGGGATAATATCTGATGCCGGACGGTTGAAATGATTTTGCCTGAATTTAACCTAAAGTATTATTTATATGTATGTATATAAAGTATTCCATGTTTAAAGCAAAAACTTGTACTTGGTCATCTTAGATCTCAATAATACAAAAAAGATTCAAGCAACATTTTTGCCCATGCGACACACAATGTTTTAAGAAATCGGTATGTTTTTAAAATAAACTGCAAATATTTAATTTGATTTTAAAAAATCCAAAAGTGAAGGTGACTGTGTGACGCCTCACAACTCGCACGTAACTCGGAACGAGGGCTCAACATTGCTCTTGTTTAGTTTAAGTCGTATCTTTAAGAAAATCGCACATTTTTAGAGAGAGAGAGATCAGATGTTCCTCTGCTACCATGAAAAAAATGTATCTTGAGTGAATATTTAATTTTACTCATCTTATTTCAAAGTATATTACTTTAAACTTCAAATAAAAAAGTGGTCATATGTTGTCATACTATTATGCTGTGCCTGAACTCAGCATCTGACATTCTGTCAGCTAGAATGGCACTTATAAGTTGGCATTTGTCACTATAAAAACATACCCTTCACTGAAAATATACAAAAATATATAACATCGGTTATCTACTCAAAAATATATGTACAATTTTAAAAATGTCTGTGTGTCACACTGATGAAACTAACAGGAAGAATTCCCTTTGACCCCCGACAGTTTAAAGTGACCCTACAAACAACATTTTTCAACTGAGTGAATCCACACACGCCAGGGTCAGAAGATGCGACTCCACAGGGTCAGTCGGTCTCCTGAGATTGTTTTAATTTCCCTTCAAAATCAAAGATTAGGCCAAATTCCTACCAGGCATGTCCACATCTGTCCAATGTCTTCACCATTAAAACCTAGTATATCTGTTAAATATGTTTATTTGTGTTTCAAAAACCTTACATTTAAACTTACATTTTTTATATGATTTTACCAAAAATCAAATACTGTATTACATTTTTTTTTAAAGATAATATTGCTTTAAAGTATGAATAAAAAGTTAAAAGCAAAGGTATATTCATACCCGTTTGTTCTGACACAATGCCATTAATTGTTTTATAAAATGTGCTTTTATTATTTCTTGGTTCTTTTATCAGCCTGATAAAATATAATATACATGATGAAACAAGAATCATGTTACCAAATTCTTTTCGACACAATGTTTTTAAGAATTTTTTTGTTGTTTGTTAAACCAGATTATTTTTTTTCTTTTTGACAAAACATTGCAAACATCTCATTGAGCAAAATTTGAAGGAACATTGTCTGGTTGTTACATGGATCACCAAAGTCAACGTTCCTGTTTGTCTGAGCCTGACACTTCTTCAGCACACACTTTTTGGAGGATCAGACCCGAAAACCCAAACTTCAAATAAACAGTGTAAACCATTGGACAATCGTGTTTTAAGGACTCACCCACAGGATATTCCAGGAACTATTGGAATCTTTCAGCATCGAATAGGGGACAAAGTTTATACCGTGCACAAAGTTGAGTTCTAAAAATCTAAACATGTCTGAAATGGCTACGCAAAAGTTGATGGAGAGCGACCGCCTTTGAGTTCTGACGATGCTGTACACAAATTGGCACGGGCGATGAGTGCCATCTAAAAGGTATCTTGGACTGTATGTTTAAAGACCATTTCAGAGGACAGATGGTCGGCTTGATGCACAGGATCATCAAAGTATCATGCAATCAGGATGATGATGATGATGACTGTACGGAGAAAACCAAGCATAAAACAAATCTCAAAAAAGAAATGGATGTTGCAAGAGGCCTGACAAATTCATGGCGTTCTGATGTAACGAGCATGTGTGTTTACACCAAAGAGCCAATCTGTGTAATGAACATCTAACACCTGTCCGGTAAAATGTCTACTGTATATAATGTTTTAAGTCATTTAAATGTTTTACAAGATAAAATGTTTCAAAGATCTTTGCTCCACATTCTATACCTTAAACTATAATATGGTATGTAAAATCACTCAAGTGGATGGTTAAACCATCATTTTATGAAATCAACCAAATGCTACGAACAATGCCAAGAATACCTAAAGTTCACACACATTACAGCTAAATGTGTAGGAAACATTGTTTTTCGGAATGGGTAAAACGATAAAACACAGTGTTTCAGAAAAATGCTAACAAAATCAGACATAAAATGTATGCGCGCACACGGACTTGAAAAGTAGTGCCCCTAAACTTGGGGATAAAGTCAAGATATCTAAGGTATTTGAATTATACTTACCCGGGGTCAGTCTGGTTTGTGAAAGAGTTAGAATCATTTTTGTTTTAGTTGTTTATAGCCAATATTTGTGTGGTTACAGTTATTTCAACGTATTTACGAATATAGTTACGGAGTTTGTCTTAATGACGCTGAAATGTTTTATGAAAGACAACACAGAGGATGTCTTGAGTAACAACCTAATCATCTCTTGCTCTCTTTTATAGGCCACCGACTACCTAGGACCTGTAACATTATCATAATTTTATATATATATATATATATATATATATATATATATATATATATAAATCCCGATACAGTAGACTTCTAGGAAGAAAGATTTTTAGACTTCAACTTTATTGCATTCTGATATTCATGGTAAGGACATCAAAAACAGTAAGGAGTGCTTTCCCAGCTCTCTGAAAAATGTGTTGTTTTATAAATAAATGTTTAATAGTGTTTTAGTAGCATGCTTAATTTTATACAACACGTCATATAATTATACATTTTATTTATAAACTTTTAAAAAAAAAGTGAATGTTTTTTCAAAAACTTTTTGAATTGAAACAAAGTCTATCCCATGAGCAAAACAACTTTTTTTTTTTTTTTTTTTAATTATACTAATCAACTGTTTGAATTACAGTGACGTTGGAGTTTATGGGTAAAGGATAGAAAATCGTCATATCTATGGAAGGCCTACACAGAAAACATGTCTGGACATGTTCGCAAAAACATGTTGACAAAGTTAAAATGATTATTCATCTACTTGATGAACCTCATTTTGTGTGTTTTATATTTCATAAGCATTTGTAAAACAATTTTATTCAAACATCATTGCGTGAGGAAATCTTTTCCTGGCTTTATTGCTTTTTTACTCTTGTTGCATCTCATTTGCGCAGAGAGATGAGAGCGTCATAAAATGACCATGAGCCAGCCGGAATGATTAGTTAGATCAACAATGATTTTAGCAATCATTAATGTTGGCTGCTGTCCTTTTAAGAGCTGCACGGACTTAGTAAAGACCTACTGTTATGCTGCCTTCATGAGGCCTCGGAATTATGGTACACACACAGACACAGCATGCAGAAAACACAGGCACAGGGCATTCAACCACGCCCACACCTTTATAAACCACTGTGAAACAAATAATAATAAACGACAACCAAAATAATACACCCTGGAACGTAACACATCTTTTTAGGTTTCCTTTTAATTAATGTGGTTAACTGTTAAAAGTAATACTCTAATTAAAAAATTTAGAAGTATTTTGACAAAAAAAGTGTTAATAAATGTTAAATAATGATTTTATTAAGACTAAATATGAATTATAGAACAATAATATTAGTGAGTAGTATGACAAATTACTATTTTAGACAGCAGGTGGCAACAGAGAACCTCTTACTGGCTCACTTTTATTAACTTTCATTTTAAAAGTGTCTGTTTTGTGTAAAGTTTATTTTCCTTGTTAACTCCAATAATTAAACATGCTTACACACACATTTTGTTGCAGATATGGATATTTGAAATTAATAATGAGGCAAGAAAATGCTTATTCCAGTTTTCCCCTTTAAAAATCATAATTTTCAGGTCTCAGTGTAATTTTAATATTACTACAAAGACATATTTCAAATGAACAAATAAAGTGGTAAACCTTGACAAAATATGATTTGTAATGATATAAGGATTTATATAGTTTAAAGGGATTATAAATGACAAAACCTCGAATTATATTAGTGGCCTTCTGCTGCCATCTGGTGGCACAAAATGACAGTGTCAGGCAATTTAATGTAGAAAAATATGGTTCCCTTTCAAGGGAACTCGCGTTGCGTCGAGAAATTGACGCTTTGGGAACGCAACGCGTGATGTCGTCATGAAGCACGTGTGAAATCAGTCCAATGGTGTGTCGAGACGTCAGAAGCGGGTGACGTCACGGCCAGGAAGCTATAAAGCACGCTCAAACAAAGCAACGCTAGCTTCTGTGTCTTCAGTTGCGCTCTGTGTCTCGTATGTCCTATTTGGTGTTGTTTGTCATTATTAGCTTTATTATGGCCGAGAAGCAGTTCAGATCTTGTGTTCCTCCCTGCCCACGTTACATCACGGGCGGGGATACACATGATCTTTGTGTTGCCTGCTTGGGAGCGGAGCATGCCCGGTCAGCACTCGAGGGTGCTGGCTGTGAGCACTGCGACCGCCTTCCATTGCGGACGCTCCGCTCCCGCCTGGCGCTGTTTGATGAGGGCGCTCAGGCTCGCGTTCCCCAGGGTTCGGGTCCCGCTGCTGCCGAGGCACAGCGCCGATCCAGATCTTGGGGATCGCAAATGGATTTGTCAGAGGGGTTTGAGACGGGCCCCGCCCTATCTCAGCCCTCACCTGACAGATCCAGTGCTTTTTCCCAGTGCCTGGAAGCACGCTTTGCGGTTCCTTCCACACTGGGTGAAGCACCGGTGCTCAACGTGTCCAGCTCCGAGGAGCTGGATGTGGAGAGCACCGACGTAGCAGAGAGTGAGGACTCGCCATCCCACTCTCCGGCTTATGAGGAGCTGGTTGAGGTCATAACTCGCGCCGTGGCCAAACTAAATATTGACTGGCCGGCGGAGAGGCAGGACGTTCGTCCTAAAAGTAAATTGGATGAGCGCTTCCTGCCCTCGCGAGCGCAGCCTCCCCGTCGGGGTCTCCCCTTCTTCCCAGACCTCCACACTGAGGTGTCAAGGTCCTGGAAGAAACCGGCCTCCTATCGTATGCATAGTGCTCAAACCACGCACTATGCATCGATAGTGGGGCTCAAGGAGCATGGGTATGGGACGATGCCAAAGGTGGAGGAGACGCTTGCTAGCTATCTCTCTCCACAATCGGCATCGCCCCTAAAGGCCCCGGCACTGCCCACCAAGCCCGTCAGGATTACATCTAGCTTGGTGGGCAAAGCTTATCAGGCCTCTGGTCAGGCTGCGGCATGCCTTCACACTATGGGCGTGCTGCAGGCCTACCAAGCCGAACTTCTGGGGGATATTGATGAGGGCGGGGGAATGACAGCTGATTTATCTCTCCGGGCCACCAAGGAGATGGCCAAATCTGTCGGTCGTGCCATGGCAGCCCTGGTGGCCACGGAGAGGCATTTATGGCTCAACCTTAGCTCCATAAAAGACAAGGACAAGCATTTCCTGCTGGACGCCCCGCTTACGCCTCCTGGCCTCTTCGGCGACGCCGTCAATACGGTCGTCGAGAGGTTCCAGGAGGCTAATAAGCAAGCGGCGGCGTTCCAGAAGCTCCTCCCCCGCCGCTCTCATACCCCCGGGGCTGCTCAACAACACCAGCAGCCCCACACTTCTAAAGCCAGCTCCTCACAACAACATCGTGCTGCCCAGAAGCAGAGCGTTACCACCCGTACTCCCCCTCAGCGACACGGGGGGATGGGTGGTCGGTCTCAACCGCAGCCTTCGAGGGGTAGGATGGATCTGCGATCCGTCCTTATCGCCAAGAAGGCTGCGGGGAAAAAGCCCTGACGCCAGCAGCGTCAGGACTTTGAGGGCAGTCCCCTCCGGAGAGAGGTGTTCTACACCTCAGCGCACAGCGCTCACTTCTCTTCGGTGCCCTCAGGGGACCGTTCTGCCAACCCTGCCGTTCCAGGGCGCAGCGGCCCCCAGCGAACATTCACTCAAGCATCCGCCCGTAAGTTTAGCGGTGCTGGGGTGTTCGCTCCCTCCGAGGAGGGTCTCAGAGCGATCAGTTCGGTTGCCCCCTGCCGGTGCGCCACATCGGGGCACCGAACTGGTTATTCAAGATATTCCAGAGGCCAGTCTCGAGAGACTGGTTCCCTTAGTAGAATATCTGACAGCGTGGAAGCTACTGCCAAATATTTCTCAATGGGTCCTGCGTACAATCGAAAAAGGTTATGCCATTCAGTTCGGGTCTCGCCCGCCCCGGTTTATGGGGGTCCTACCCACTGTGGTGGGCCCCGAGCAGGCTCTGGTTCTGGAACAAGAAGTATCAACTCTATTGGAGAAAGGAGCCATAGATTATGTACTTCCCTCCGATGCAGAGAACGGTTTCTACAGCCGTTACTTTATTGTTCCAAAGAAGGATTGCGGGCTGCGTCCTATTCTAGATCTTCGTCAACTGAACCAGTCCGTTATGAAACTCAAGTTCAAGATGTTGACACTGAGGCAGATCGTATCTCAAATCAGGTCCGAGGACTGGTTTGTTACGATCGACCTCAAGGACGCATACTTTCATATCTCCATCCTTCCACATCACAGGAAGTTCCTGAGGTTTGCTTTTGGGGGCAAAGCTTACCAATATCGGGTTCTTCCATTCGGCCTAGCGTTATCACCCCGCACATTCACCAAATGTATGGATGCAGCTCTTGCACCTCTACGTCTCCAGGGCATTCGCGTCCTCAATTATATAGACGATTGGTTGATTCTGGCTCATTCACAACAGTTAGCAGCTCGGCATCGAGATGTTGTCCTCGCTCACATGAAGAGCCTGGGGCTGAGGCTCAACGCCAAGAAGAGTATGCTTTCTCCAGTTCAGAGAACCACTTTTCTGGGCGTGGTTTGGGACTCTGTTGCGATGCAGGCGCGTCTTTCTCCTGCTCGCATCGAATCAATCCTTTTTACCGTAAGCCGGTTAAAGCTAGGCCAGTCACTCACTGTAAAACAGTTTCAGAGGCTGTTGGGGCTGATGGCAGCGGCATCCAACGTGATACCTTTTTGGTCTGCTGCACATGAGACCCCTGCAGTGGTGGCTCAGAACCAGGGGATTCTCCCCGAGGGGAAATCCTTTTCGCATGATCAAGGTCACGCGGCGTTGTCTACGTGCCCTGGCCATTTGGAAGAAGTCCTGGTTTCTATCCCAAGGGCCCGTGCTGGGAGCTCCTTGTCGTCGCAAAATGCTAACGACAGATGCTTCCCTCACGGGCTGGGGAGCGGTCCTAGACGGACGCTCGACTCAAGGTCTGTGGGGCGCTCATCAACTGGCACATCAACTGCCTGGAGATGCTGGCGGTCTTTCTGGCCCTCAAGACTTTTCTCTCAGATCTCAGGGGCCACCATGTTCTTGTCCGGTCAGACAACACATCGGTAGTCGCCTATATAAATCATCAGGGGGGTCTGCGGTCACGCCCACTCTCCAAGTTGGCGCGCCGAATCCTCCTGTGGTCCCAAGGGAAATTTCTGTCACTCAGGGCAGCTTATATCCCCAGGGTCCAGAATGTTGGAGCAGACGTCCTGTCGAGGCAGGGGCTGAGGCCCGGGGAATGGAGGCTCCACCCCGAGGTGGTGGAGCAAATTTGGGAAAGGTTCGGCCAGGCTCAGGTGGATCTGTTTGCATCTCGAGAGACTTCTCACTGTCCACTCTGGTTCTCCCTCACGCATCCAGGTCCTCTCGGACTGGATGCTATGGTACAGACGTGGCCGAGGCTTCGTCTGTACGCATTTCCCCCGATCGCTCTGCTCCCGGGAGTTCTAGAAAGAGTTCGCTGGGACCACGTCCGGCTCACCTTGATAGCCCCGCGCTGGCCGGGCAGAGTGTGGTTCTCGGACCTAGTATCTCTCCTGGACGGCTCTCCCTGGGAGATTCCCGTCAGGAGGGACCTTCTGTCCCAGGCAGGGGGTACGATTTTCCACCCCCGCACAGAGCTCTGGAGCCTGTGGGCTTGGCCTCTGAGGGGGCCCAGCTCATAGATTCCGGTCTCTCAACCGAGGTTGTAGGGACCATTCTCCAATCTAGAGCTCCCTCCACGAGGAAGCTATACGCCCTGAAGTGGAAACTTTTCACTTCTTGGTGCAGTAGTCGTCAGTTTGATCCAGTTTCCTGTCCTGTTGGTACGGTCTTGGAATTTCTGCAGGAACGGTTCACTGCAGGGTTATCTCCCTCCACGCTAAAGGTTTATGTGGCGGCCATTGCGGCTTACCACATACCCTTGGCTGGTTCTTCTCTTGGTAGAGACCCACTTATTACTCGCTTCCTCCGTGGCACCCTGAGGCTGAGGCCCGCGGTACGCACGAGGGTTCCGGCATGGGATTTGGCCGTGGTGCTCCAAGGCCTATCCCTAGCCCCCTTTGAACCGATTGAGGAGGTTCCAGTTAAGTTTTTGACCCTAAAAACACTGTTCCTCCTCGCCATATCTTCCTTGAAAAGAATAGGAGATCTACAGGCCCTTTCGGTTGCTCCCTCGTGCTTAGAATTTGTACCTGGTATGGTGAAAGCCTTCCTTCACCCCAGACCTGGCTACATTCCTAAAGTTCCCACTAATGTGGTTAGCCCCATTGTACTGCAGGCCTTCTGTCCTCCTCCCTTCAGGACGTCAGACCAGGAACGCCTTAATTTGCTTTGCCCTGTTCGGGCCCTAGACGCTTACGTCCACAGAGCTGCCCTGTGGCGTAAGACTGAGCAATTGTTTATCCTCTTCGGGTCCCCCAATAAAGGGGCCCCGGCGTCCAAGCAGAGGATGAGTAAGTGGTTAGTCGAGGCTATCTCACTTGCTTACGAGTCGGCCGGACTGCCGTCACCTCTAGCAGTCCGAGCCCACTCTACCAGAAGTATGGCGGCCTCCAAAGCCCTTCTTTCGGGAGCCTCTCTACACGACGTCTGTGATGCGGCAGGCTGGTCCTCACCGCACACATTCGTCAGGTTTTATTCTCTTGACCTTAGCTCCCCCGGGGCCCGGGTTCTCTCTGGCGACTGACGAGCCACACCAGACAGGCCCTTGTAACTATGGCGGCGTGGGTATTAACGTTCCCAAAGCGTCAATTTCTCGACGCAATGCGAGTTCCCTTGAAAGGGAACGTCTCGGTTACGACTGTAACCTTAGTTCCCTGAAGAGGGAACGAGACGTTGCGTCGCCCTGCCATACTTCCGGCACGCCTGTCAGCGCTTACCTCAGACACTTTAAGCTAGCGTTGCTTTGTTTGAGCGTGCTTTATAGCTTCCTGGCCGTGACGTCACCCGCTTCTGACGTCTCGACACACCATTGGACTGATTTCACACGTGCTTCATGACGACATCACGCGTTGCGTTCCCAAAGCGTCAATTTCTCGACGCAACGTCTCGTTCCCTCTTCAGGGAACTAAGGTTACAGTCGTAACCGAGACGTTTTAAAATTTTTTGAAAGGTATAGCGCCACCTATTGCCCGATCTCCACCACTTTTTTGGGGTGTCCTCAGAGTGTGTCCATACATATGCGTGTTAATTTTGGTGAAAAATCTCATTTCGTTTTGAAGTTATAGACACTTATAGAGATACTTATAGAGCATAAAAAATGACCCAAGAAAGACTTTGATTGGATTTTTTTGCCACTTCCTATCAAAATTTTGACATTTGGTCTTTGCCATATAGTAAACCAACTTAGGTTCTGTGTTTCCTATGGTGGGTTCGTCTCGATCGGACAAACTGTTTCGAAGATATTCGCAAAAGTTTAAGCGCTAAATCACAACGTGGCAAGGATTCAGGAATCTAAAGACATGTCTCCCTTGATAATAAGTCTATCACACCCTGAGTTATATACATTTTCAGCCAAAAAAAAAGTTTCAAAAGTTTTTTAAAGTTTTCTAAGTTATAGCGCCACCTATGGTCCAATCTCCATAAAAATTGGTGTCCCTCTTTAGAGTCATATCCTGCATGTGCTCACCCATTTTCCTGAAGTTTTGAGTTTTCGTTTAGGTTTTATAGGCTTTTGGGCTTATTGATCTAGAGAGTCCAGAGAATTGTCCTGCATTTGTTTTACTCCGATCTAGCAAAAAACCTAGGACTAGTTCGCAAAAGTAGGTTTTTCAAATATTCGCGTATAATTAATGAACGATTCGATGGTCAGCATTAGTTCTTGAGGGAAAATTGTTCAGCATGAGGAGATCTATCAAATGATATGCATTTTTTCTGGATTTGTGAAATACCATGTGATTACTGAGGCGTAAAACTCGTTAGCGCCAACAAGTGGCCGATTTCTTTCAAAATTCTTACAGACCTCTAGGACCATGAGTCGAATATGCCCACGAATATGGTTCCGATAGGCCTCCATTAACCTTGTCTAATAGGTGCTCAAACTTCATTGGCCGATGGCGGCCATGTTTCTTGAGATATGCCAATGTCCTTACAGAATATCATGCCCCCTTGGACCAAGACACTGCATGCCAAATGTCGATTGGACTAACGGTTGCATAGTTATAGCTGTTTTCATGTTTTTTTTCGTGTTATAGCGCCACCAAGTGGCCAATCACCGCAATTTTTTTTATCGTGACCAAAAATGTAACCCCTACATATGTGCACCAAGTTTGGTGCAAATATCTCATTTCGTTCTCGAGTTATAGCAATTTTAGTAAAAGTGGCTCCGCCCACATTGCATGTTTTGGTGACCCTTAGTGACCGTGAATCAAAATTTCAACTTTTTTTTTAATAATTATTGAAATTCAGACTCCAGAGAACATTTCTGCACTGGTTTGGTTCCAATCGGGCGAAAACCCTAGGACTAGTTCGCAAAAGTAGGTTATTGACAAAATTCTAAATAGCGAAAAAATTATACGTTTATATACGTAGATATATGTTTTTTCCATCATGGACTCAGCTTTCCAATGATATAAGATACTTGAGTCTGGGACAAACTGTCTAGGAGTTATGAGCCATTTTGCGCATTTGATCACTGTAGCGCCACCTATTGGCCAATTTGGGTCATAACTTCTGAGGTTCTCCCTGGCCATCATTTGGCCAAGTTTCAAGTCTCTAGCATTTACGGTTTGTGTTGCACAATGCGTTTTACCGGAGAATAATAATAATAATAAAAATCCTTACAATTACAATAGGGTTTCAGCACTTCGACTTGAACCCCTAATTAAACAAAACGGGCTGTTTGACTGCTGTAGGTTGCCATGTTGACTTATACCACATCAAAATGATTAATTAGCAAGTTAGAGAATTAATTGAATTGAAGCTGCTTACCAGTTGACACTGGCTGCAAACATTCAAACAGTTCAAGTCAAGTCACCTTTATTTATATAGTGCTTTTTACAAAGCAGCTTTACAGTGATAACTGGTATATAATTTTGGCTGCACAGCAGCTCTTAAAGAAAATGGTGTCATTGTCCATCTTCAAATTCAGTACTGAAAAATTCCGTTGTAAGAATCAAGTTATTAACCTACTGATTGATTAACCTATTGAATTTTTTATTTACTTCTCATCTATTCATTTATGCTGTGTTTTTGTGGATATTTTGTATTCTATTTTTACTGCACAATTACTTAACCATGTTATCAATTGGCTAATGAAAAAATGATTCTTAATGAAAAAAAAAAATCACTTTAATGATTAACTTAATTAAATCTAAATTGTATATGGACATTGCTCTATGTGTTAGGGATAGAATACTACCATCTACAAGTTTGTGGAAAAACTTTGGGAATTATAGTTAAAGAAAGAAAGTGCAATGACCATATATATCTAATAGAGGTCAATAGGGACTGTGTGTGTGTTTGTGTGTGTGTGTGTGTGTATGTGTGTATGAGATAGAACGTTCGTTCGACTTTGTGTTTATGGGCAAGGACCAGACCTTTATTTACATGTAAAATTTTTCAGATTTATGCCAGTTTTGTTGATTTTGTTTGCCAATTTCTATAAAAATGCTCTCTGTTGCAGTCACACACACATGTGTGTGTGTGTGTGTGTGTATGAGATAGAAAGTTTGTTCCACTTTGTGTTTATAGTCTAGAACCTTTATAATGTAGAACATTTCAGATTTATTCTGGATTTTTTTTTTTAAATAAAATGAAAATACATTTTTTAATTTTCCCCTACATTTTCATCGTGGGCCCCGAAGGACTAAATCGGTGATTTTTTTTATTTATTTTTTTTATACACACCTTTAGAACAACCAAATCAAGCCCAGATTTTTTTGTGCATGTTTAGATAGATTATTTAGGAAAAGTCACAGTCTTATGCTCCTGAGATGAAGGGAACCCTTTTTAAAAACGAAGGAAACTCAGCGGGGTCAGATTGACCCCAAGGACCGATTAAGGGTTAATTTAGTTAATTTATCTATATCAGCACTGGAGTAAACAGTGATGTCATCATCCAGCTCAGTTCAGTTCGCATACAGTGGTGTCAAATGCAGGCCTGCATGCGGGCGGGTACCGTTTAAATGCCGAGTGAATCTGATACATAATGCCAAATGTTGATTTTATTGCTTGTGTTAGGCTACATGAGAAAATGATTTTTGTCTACCTCATGTAGGAGATTTAATGCGGGTGCGGTTTTTATGTCAAACGGATGAAACATCATCGTTTAAAATACTTCTCTCATCAAAGTTCAGTGTCCCTGAACATAGCATTTTATGTAACTAACATGAACATTTTTCCAGGACAACATTTTCTCTAATTTTCCATGTGTTTCCCAGGATTAGTCAATAATAAATTAGTCAATAATTTTTTCCAGGTTTTTCAAGACATGTGGGATTCAGTCAGTACTAGGAAAGAGATATTTATAAGTTAGTAATGGTAAGGCAACAACTTCAGCCTTTGACTTCTGTTGTCCCTCTGACCCCTCATTGCAGTTATTACCAACCGCATGCTTTTGATGACTTTCGGTAAGACACTAGCCTGCATTCAAGGGAAATAAAACAGTCATGACACAATGATGCACTTACAAATCAACAAAATTTTAACTAAAATATAAATAAACATACACTAAGAGTGTCATCCTTATTCCTTTAAGCCACCAGTACAAAAACCAAAGATCAAAATTATTTGTAGTTCTTTTATTTTTACTTATAATAATTAAACCTATATGGAAAGAAAGCCCAAATATACCTGTAAAGACACACAAGGCGCGTTTATATGCAAAATAGGGAGTGTCCATTAGCTAATGTGCACGCGCGCTCTTCCGGAAGAAGTGCCCGTATAAGGAATTCCGCTCCCGTTTACATAACACAGGCCCAAAAAAAAGTCCCCGAAGTTCATGAGGATTTGGAAAAGTATTTTTCGCACAGAAATACTCCATCATACGTCCAACTCCCAGTGTTTTGAAGCTTTGGCCATGTTTAGCATGAGAATGCAACTCTTTAACAGTGTAAATAAGTCAGAATGCATGAAATAGCATTACACCCCCCCTTTAAGCACATATTAATATGTTCTTCTGCATGACCTTATTCTACATCTTTAATCCTACCCAATACCTAAACTTAACCACCTTTTAATTAATAAGCAGTAAATTAGGAGTTTATTGAGGGAAAAGTCGTAGTTAATAGTTTGTGTTCTCTATAGTAAAGTGTTACAAGATGAGTAAATGCATGTTCACATTCAGAACTACAATAACCATCATGTTCACACATGCACATCTGCACTTTATTTCTCGCAACATGGGAACAGGAGAGCTGTCGGTCAGTAATTGTGAAAAAGTAACTTAGATATTTTGTTGTAAATTGAAAAAGTGATACGTTACTTTACTAGTTACTTGAAAAAGTAATCTGATTATGTAACTCAAGTTACTTGTAATGCACTGATTGTTTTATGTTTTATTGTTTAATTGTTTGTGTTGGCCAATGCGAGCTCACCCACTACTGCAAAACCTTCAGTTTAAGCCTTCCGTTTTCCAAAGAATTGCAGGGTTATCATGAAAATCACACATAATGTACTTTTATGTGATTGCTATGTCTTCCTATTTCTCAGCTGAGTGGATATTGATATTCAATATTGTCAGTAGGCCTTATTGTAAGCCTTATCTATCATGTTATGGTTTGCAAAAATGCCTGGAATGGCATGAATGCTTTTGTGTCCTGATTTTTTTATTTATTTATTTTTTGGTCAGAATCTATTAATTTATTTAAAAATACATAAGACAATGCTGCTTTCTTCTTCCTCTCAACCTTTCCCATTAGACCTCTCAGCACCTGTATGCAAGTACAAAACAGCAGGAGTAAAGATTAAACTTCAAATTCTTCACAAAACATGTTGGCTTTTTTGTTTTGTTTTTGAAATTTATGTTTTGAAAAATAAAACAAACACTGAAGAAAACATTCAGAGAAATATAGAAAAGACTTTATTGACCTATTGTTACTGTGTTTGGACAGTAATAAATGGGGATTGTGTTGGTAGGTAAAGCATTCGGTGTGGAGGAGGCACACGTGAATGCATGGGTGGGTGTTTCTCTGGGCGGGTTCATTCATGGTTTGGCTGTTTGGTCTCTGGCTAATGAGGAAACACCGTGCGAATTCAGTCAGTGATGATGAAACAACTCTTTGGCTGTAAAAAAGGGTTTCACTATAGTATGATGCAACAATCAAAGAGAATTCCCCCACTCATTAGTTTTCTTCTGCTCACTTGTTGTTTTCTCTCTGCCCTCCTCACCCACACCTTTTTCTGTTGCAGTAAACTGTAGATTAATATCAATAATCTATCAATTCAAGATGCATAGTTGTAAACAAGTGCTTAAAATTAGTATTAATGTTGTAAATGTCACTTCACTTGCAGGGTTTACAGTCACAGGCTTCTTAAAGGCCTAAAATTTGAGATTATGCATTGTGGGAGATTTCACACATGTATATGTATACAGCACACTGAATTTTTGTAAATGGGCTTTACAGCACTGGTAGTCTGATAGTAAGCTGAACACCTTATCTTTTTGTGCTTCTGGCTTGTGAGAGTACATATGCTGACATGCAGAATCAGCCCCGAAAAACTGAACTATTACCGTAGGAGGACTGGTTTTTTTGTATTTGTTATTTAGACAGCTTCCCTTTTTTTCTGCAGTTCCTCATGATGTCTCCAGTTTATGGGAAGGCTCAGTGGTCAATATCTTCACTAGAAAAGACTTGAAAGAGAGAGCCAAATGAAGTTTCTTTCTGTAATCATGATCACATGAAAGTATTGCATATTTTATTTCTGTCAACATCACATGCTCTGTTTGCGGTGCTGCAATGACAGAGATAAGAATGTGAAAAAGCAAACCCCTCCACTCTTCCAGTAAATCTAAATATAGGCAGGCAATACTTTGCAAATTTATCCGCATAAGAAATTTATTTGTCGCGTATTAAACACCATAAGGAACAGCCTTAAGGTATCCACATACCAGGTATGCCATGAAAAGGGAGAGTTTGTCATGAATTACTCACCCACATGCCTTCCAATCTCTGAAACAGAAATGAAGATATTTAATGAAACCTGAGAGATTTCTTTCAGGTAGAAAGTTCATTCCACCAAAAGTTCATAAAGACATTGTAACAGGTAATCCATATGAATGAGCAGTTTGATCTCCTGAAGATAGATGATTGCTTTATATGATGAACAGATACCATTTAGACTTTCATGCACAGATAAAACCTGCATAAAACACATCAGATATGGTCAACGAAACCACTTGATTTATATGGATTATGTATTTATGAACTTTTTTTTTGCAGTGTCAATGTTTTCAAGGGAAACTTCTAATTTCAACTATGAACCATGTCTTTTGCCTCAATAATCTCCTAATTACGACTTATTAATAGTTGGTAAGGTAAATTGATTGACCATAAAACTTGTTTAGTAGATTGAAGTTCTTAGAAAAGCTTTTGTAGATGCAACTTAGTTCAATATTATTACTATCAAATTATGGGCTTCATACATTTTTAAATGACCAAATCCTTTCTGGGATGAAGAAGGAAAGCCTCCCAGTTTGTTTATCTGACACCTGCAACCTGGTTTGTGAACCTGCGCAGGTCTAAAGGTGATGGCTATCTTCTTTTATTGTGTCATAAAATACTTTATGAGATGCAAAGAGTTTCTTTGTGCCGGAGAGATGTGTGATTTGAGTTCCTGAGTAACAGTTGTTTATTCGTGCACATGCCTGCCAACATGCGTGGGTGAGTGGGTAATCCCAGCTCCCTCTCTCTCTCTGTTGTCCCAGCTCATTGGAGACATGCCATAGCGGCATGCTGCCGTTTGTCTGGTTTCAGTAAGGGAACTCTCTGAATGAGTGGGCAGATTCCAAGCATAAAAGAGGCTGGGACAACAAGGAGATGCTCATTCAACATCGTACTCACTCATTCATTCATTCAGAATGGCAACAACTGCCTTCATCTGCAATGTAGAGGACTCTGTGGACAGCCATCAGATCAAGCAGCGGGTCCGTTCCTACACTCTCCTCCAGGTCCTTGTGGGTGTACTGGTGGTTCTCGTGCTGGTGGTGACTGGAGGCTTTATCTGGATGATGGGCTCTCAGGTGAGAAGGCTTGTTTTTGTTGTTTTTATGATACTTGGTAAAACTTGGTAAACTATGTAAGGTAAACAGCCTGGATAATGAATAAAAGTAACAAGAATGGCAGTTTTACATGGTGTATCCATGTTGTCATTTCATATTAACAGCAAGTGTTCATTAAGTGTGCAAGCTTATGCCAGAATTATAAATCCCTATTTTTTTGCTTATTGGGTTGCTACTATGACCTCTCCTTTAAAGGAAAGTTTACAACCAGCAAACATTACATCATAATTTACTCATGATGAAATGCATGTATTAAAACTAAACTTCTTTTGATCTTAAGAGAAGTTATTGCGATCTTTAAACCAAAAAATGCAACTGCAATATAATCAATGTACAAGAATGCAGAAATATGAAACATTTAGCACTGTTTTAATTCAGTTTTATTTATTAATTCATTTCTACAGAATTGCTCAGTGAGGGTTTGGACTGTCAAGTTTAATGGTGAGTATTTGATGTCAATTAATGTCTTACACCATATCGAATTCTGTTCTGAATGGATTAGCTAATGTTTCTTTCTCGGTTTCGCTTCACAGGAACAGACACAAACTTCACTTCACCTGAAAGTAAGAAATATGTGATCTTTGGCATGGTCTTTACGAAAGAAAATTCTACTTATATAAATAGCTTCAAGCTGGTTCGGAAACTACCAAAACAAAATCACAGTGATATCCACAAAGCTGACAAGGCATCACAAGAAATTGCAAGACGAAAAATCACTGAGGGCTTCGAAGTAAATGCAGAGCTTGAGAAAGGTACTGGACTGAGCATATTGCTGAACTTAAATGACATGAAAATTGATGAAGAAAAATCCTTCTTGGTAGTTTATGAAAAGATCTTCTGACCTTGACGTGAACACATCCAAGCTATTGCCGGTATCCGGCCCAAGGGGATAAACCCTCTCTTTATGTTATAGAGATTTACAGGCTGCATCTGAATAAACATACTATCAATATCAGTGTCAAGAGCTTAGAGGGATCCTGACAAGGCCTACTTGTGAAATGTTTGGATCAGCAAAATTTTCCATGCTTTATAATAATTGTGGAGTTTCTCAATGGAATTCAGTTTGTTCAAGAGTGTGAGTGTGGTATAGTTACTGTGTACCTCCGCTAACACCATATAAATATATATTTAAATATTATATAAATAAATCATTTAAATCTATTTTTAGATAATTGTTGATTGTATTTGCATTACATTATTGTTGGTTTCCTATTTGTTTGAAATTTGTTAACGTAAAAACAACTGTTTGTATTGACACCTGTGGTGTCCACAATCTGAACCTCTGAATCATGTATGTATTCATTACACATATTATTAAAACATTTTCCTGACAAAAGCATGTTTGTTTGCCTCTCCTCAGTCTTTATGAATTGGCCTAAAACTTTTGCATTTTAAACTAAAATCTAAGTTTTATTAAAGGGGTGGTTGATTATGATTTCACTTTTTTAACTTTAGTTAGAGCATAAACAACATCTGCAAAGTTACGATGCTCAAAGTTTAATGCAAAGGGAGATTTTTTTCTTTTAAAGAATTCTCTGTTTAAGGACTACAACAAACGTCTGGTAGGAACTACAACAAGCTTCTTCCTGGGTTAGTGACATCACTAACCCTAAAATTTACATAAACTCTGCCCCCGGGAACACGCAACAAAGGGGGCGAGGCCATGTTGGGCTGTTTTAGAGAAGAGGAAGAGTTGTTGTTGTTGTAGTAGAGTGTTGTTATCATGCCGTCATTTTACGCCGGACTGCTTCACAGTTGAGGATCAGTTCAACGCTGGATTTGCACAAAAGATTAACATGACGGCACATGCTAGTCGATGAGTTGAATCAACTCCACAGCAACTACATTTATCCACTAACCATTGAGAAACGTCCAGTTTCATTCTAAAAGTTGCAACTTCTTCCTGAGTCTCTCCATCAGTGTCCGACTCCGGTTTGAACAATGTAAGGCAACAATACCGTTACTGACAATCCTCTTTTTGGCTGTGCGAGATTCTCCAGCTTTGTTGTTGTTGAGTATCCGAAGCACAAGCTGTTAAAGCTCAACCCTTTTCTGTAAAGGGGGCCAGGAGCAGCAGCTCATTTGCATTTAAAGGGACACACAAAATAGAGGCAAATTTGACAAGCTATAATAAATGATCAGTGGGGCAGTGTTGTAGTCGAGACCAGCTCTGTAAAGGTAATTTGTTAGAAAAGATTTCTATTTTGAATAAATGCTGTTATTTTTAACATTTTTAAATCCAAGATTTTAAATCAATCGACTGATAAAAAAGGTCACAGCATGTTATAAAAAATATTAAGCAGCACTTTGAAAATTAATCAGCATATTAGAATGATTGCTGAAGGATCATGTGACACTGAAGACTGGAGCAATGATGCTGACAATTCAGCATTGCATCACAAAAATAAATTATATTTTAAAGTGTATTTAAATAGAAAACCATTATTTTAAATTGTAATATTATTTTTTAAATATATATTGCTGTTTTTGATTAGATAAATGCAGGCTTGATGAGCATAAGAGACCACAAAAGCTAATAATTATCAAAAATGGTAATATAATAAAGTCCTTTCAAGTCACCATTTCACCAGCCTACACTTTACATAATAGGCACTTTGGCTTCATTAACTGTGATAGTTTCATTAAATAGTAAATGGTGAATCAAGACTAAATGAATTTAACACTACGTACCATTAATGCGACTTTTGGCTTTGTAGTCAGTTAACATCCATTTTGTCAGCGATGCAATTTGATTTATAAAATGAGACAAACCGCAGAAATCGCTTGTCTGTCCATGTAAGTTCCACTTCACGTTGTCCAATGAAATTTGGTGTTATATGACAAAACGGCATTTAGTGAATTATGTAATATTTTAAAATATATAATAAATAGATTTTTAATGAAATCGACACACTAGCTTTGATTATTGATGGGGGAAAAAAAAAAGTTTTAAAAAATTATTTGGTTTATTTTTTTCTTCCATCAAGCCATAGGCACTCAGAGAAAAAAACATATATGGCTTGAGAGCCTAGGTTTCGAACAGACTGTGGAAAATCAGTCAGTCGCACATGCACGCAACCCATTGCAACGCATTATGGCAACGCCTCACACTGACGGATATATAAAAAAAAAGAATAGGAATTTTCCGACTTTTGAGCGATTCGTTACTGTTGTACACATTGTCATGTTAATTATAATTCAAATGCATTTTGTTTTATTGACCACAATATTATCATTGCTATTTGCCCCCAAACATTAACATACAGTAATAGTCATGAAATATTTTGAACGGGACTCGAGTGGTCTCGGGAATGAGTCCGATTCCTAATATGTTCGAGTACGAGTCGATTCTGAGTCAATATGCACACGAGTCCATGACAAGACCAAGACCATTACAATATGGTCTTGAAACCGAGTCTCGAGTACTACAACACTGCTGTGGGGTATATCGAGCTGAAACTTCAGACACATTATGGGGACACCAGAGACTTATATTACATCTTGTGAAAATGGGCATAATAGGTCCCCATTGAAAATCTAAGCAACCTCTGTGTGTAGCTTTAAGAGAGCCGCCATACATTTGTGTTTGATTTTCTTGATGCTTTTTATGGTTTTGCTATTGATAACCATTAAACTGAATCATATAATCATTTATCATATTTCAATTTAACCATTAATTTTTTAAAAAAAGACATATTTTCTGCTGCGTTTGATATTGTTTAATCTTACGATTGTGTGGTATCCTGGCAGGGATATTTGTATTGTAAAAGGAATTTCTCCATTTTAAGGTTTTGACGTCATGATAAAATGTTGTGATTCAATGTTGCATTCATTTTTTTAGTTATAACTTGTTGTGCAATTCAGACGAGAACAGACATATGAAGCTATCTCTTCATCTTTTTGTTTTCTACACTCTCACAACTTCCTCTGTAAACCTCTTGGCATCAAAACAAGTGCCCTCTGGTAAAGGCACTGGATGCAATCTTGGCTTTGCTTACGTGTTGAAAGAATCTAACATTGACAGAAATCCTTCAGATTTCTAAGAAGTTGTATCATATTTGTCGTAGATATTTCAACATAGGCTATTAATTGGTATAGACTAGAGTGTCTGCTTCATTCTCATACCATGTCCTGACCAGACTAGGTAAGATAAATATGTCTGTAGTACACACAAGCCGCTACACGATTGAGAGACGTGACACAATCAATCAGAAGAGCATGTGGGTGGGCTCTCTCTACAATCATACTGCAGTCGCAACGGAATGGATTAGTAGGCTGCATATATTAAAATTATGATATTATTACATCATAACATTATTAAAAATACATACTGAGTGACTGAAACGATCTTTGTCATAAAATACACATGTTCGTTCACAATGAGTTGAACAGTTTGAACGCTCTTAACTCCTTTTTAAAATCTGAGGCGAATTATCCATTTTCGCTTTCAGGATGGCTATTAAGGTCACGTAAAATGATATTCAAACTCACATTCAATTCTTTTAAGATTAAATAAAGCACATAATACTTTCCTGAGATTATCATTGGGATAGTTTGAATGTTGCTGTTCCAGCCGGTATTTTCCAACAGGTATTTCGACACTTTAGTTAGAGAAAGAGAAAGTTACTGCTTACTGTGATACATTTAACACTATGCACAATACTGTAGAAGCTAGTAGTAGTAGTAATAATAGCAATATAATGCAAATGAAATGGGGATATGTAATGTTCTTAGCATTTATTTGGTTTTGAATGCGCATGCGCAGTATGCATGTGACTGTACGTCTGATATGGCAACATGCCAGTTGAGTTATTATGCAGAAAGCTGTTTAGTAAACGTGAACATTAGTTCAAATTTCTTTAATAGTTGAATACGACATCACAGGATGTTTTTCCATTTGTTAGGCTACTTTTATGATAGGAATACTTCTATTGTGTGGTCAAGATATTCTTTGTGATTTACTTGTTTTTTATTGCCGGAGCTCCACCATTAATATAATTATTTGTTTCTTTATTTGTATCCTGAGAGAGGAAGTAATTTGTGATTTGTTTTGAAGCTCTCACTGTCTCGATTACACTGGTAGTATAATCCAGACATAACATTTATATTCTGCATTAACTGCATTATGACAAGGTTAGCGTTTCTTCATGTCTTTGTGACGTTTAAGGTCAAGGCCTAGTTGACACATTGAAGGAAAGTAATTTGATTCCACTCTCTGTTTTCCTGCAGCACAGTAACTGATGCAATGATTTGGCTCAGTGCATTTACCTGTGGACAAAACCGCATAGCAGGAAATAAGGCTTACGCAGTTCTTTTTCATTCTGAATTGAAATGCTAGTACAATATACTCCTTTAAGAACATTGTGCTCATACTAAATGGCTCTAAACTGTCAAAGAAAAAAAGGAACATCTAGTGTATTCAATGGTCTAACATGCTTCCTCTAGCACATGAAGTGATGTATCAGTAAATTCCTGGCAGATAAACAGTGCAGAGTGACACTGTTGCAGATGATGCAATAACTGCAGCCACGTCTGGGTTCGTCATATTTTATCTTCAGTTTCCAGTCATCTTTAACGAAGCCTGAAGTTAATCCCAAAAGAAAATGTCAATGCTCAGTGCATTCTTGTAGGCTGTTTGAAAGCTCAGGAAACTTAATTGAGTAATGCACCAAATTATGATGACTACAATGATGACTACAATTTTTTAGGATGAATGAAATAATAGACACAAATGAGACAACTGCTGAAATACAATACTCGAAAAATTTAGTTTATTTGGACTTTGGATGAGAAATGTTGATATTGAAATGACTTTGACTTCTGATAAAAATGTATCAAATATTTCCACTTGGTGTCTATTGAATCTCATTGCTGTCTCATTTGTGACCCTGGACCACAAAACCAGTCAGAAGGGTCCATTTTTTGAAACTGAGATTTATACATCATCTGAAAGCTGAATAAATAAGCTTTCCATTTATGTATTTCTTAGAATAGGACAATATTTGGCCGAGATACAACTATTTGAAAATCTGGAATCTAAAGGTGCAAAAAAAAAAAAAAAAAAAAATCAAAATATTGAGAAAATTACCTTTAAAGTTGTGCAAATGAAGTCCTTAGCAATGCATATCCACTGACAAAAATAATTTTTTAAAATATATTTACGGTAAGAAATTTATAAAATATCTTCATGGAACATGATCTTTACTTAATACCCTAATGATTTTTGGCATAAAAGAAAAATCGATAATTTTCAACCCATACAATGTATTGTTGGCTGTTGCTACAAATATACCCGTGCGACATATGTCTGTTTTTTTGGTCCAGGGTCACGTTTGTGATTTTTTGGGGGGGATTATGAAAAGAGAAGGGTTAATATAAAAGAGTTTAATTTTAGAATTACATAACATCTGCAGTGTGCTTGTCAGATTCTGTTTAGTAAAGCTGAGCAAAAAATTAGATTGTTAAAAAATTAACAATCCAGTAACAAGAAGGATATAATAAATTTCACATCCTCTAATGAAGTAATGTCTTCGGAGAAAGAAGGAAAAAATGACTTCATAGTGTAAGTGGAAATGAAGAAAATTATGTTTAGATTTGTTCTTGATCTGGTAAACACATAACTATTCATGTAACCTGTCATTACAGGGCAGAGTAATGCATTACTTAATGATTTATGATTCCACAGAGTGGCAGGTTCTAATAATAAAGACCAAAAAATAAGTTTTTAAATAAAGGTTTTTTTTTTTTTTTCCTTTTCATTCATGAATATTCCAAATTCATCATGCATATACTACCATTCAAAAGTTTAGGGTTAGTAAGATTTTTTTATGTTTTTTAATTTTTTTAAATTTTTTTTATGTCTTTAACGTTTATGCATTAGAAAAAGTTATTATTTTGAACATCAATCACAAATGATTCCAAACCAATCAAAAACATCAAGCAATCAAGTAAACAAACTACTACTAATTACAACACTTCATGTATAAATGTTCCTCACATTACACATCACCCACGGGCCGCGGTTTGAGAACCACTGCCATAGAGGGTTAATTTTTTTGAAAAATTTTGTTCATCTTCGGAAGTCTGAGAGGTTTCTGTCCCTCAACAGAGATCCAATGTAACTACCACTTTCAAGATCCAGAAAGGTAGTAAAGACATCATTAAAATACTCCATGTGACTCCAGTGGCTTAAACTAAATTTTATGAAGTGGGCAATTTGTTTGTGCAAAAAAAAAAAAAAAAAAAAAAAACATAATTTACCACTTTACTTACAAAAATATTGATCTGCAACACGCGTTCACGAGAGCTTCACTACGCATGCATTTTGTGTTCAGACTCGCGCATCAACTCAACGCAAAGTGTTCACGAGAGCTTGACGACGCAACAATGCCAGCTCTTGCGTGAACACGCTTTGGATAATATTATTTTGTAAATAAAGTGGTAAATTATGTTTTTTGTTGCACAAACAAAGCACTCACGTCGCTTCATAAAATTGAATTTAAGCCATTGGAGTCACATGGATTACTTTAATGGTGTCTTTTTCCTACCTTTCTGTTGCATTGGTTCTCTATGGAGAGACAGAAACCTTTCAGACTTCATCAAAAAGATCTTACTTTGTGTTCAGAAGATGAACGAAGGTCTTACAGATGTGGAACAACACAAGGGTGAGTAATAAATGACAGAAATTTCATTTTGGGGTGAACTAACTCTTTAAATCAATCGCCTTCATTGTATTATTCATTTTTAATTTTAATGAACTCAAAATTTTAAGGCAGCCAGATAACTTACTTATTGAAGTTAAACCAACAGTTCTTTTTTACAGTGTAAGATAAATAAATGCTGTAGAAGTATTGTTCATTCTTACAACCCGAATTCCAGAAAAGTTGGGACATTTTTAAAATTTTAATAAAATGAAAACTAAAAGACTTTCAAATCACATGAGTCAATATTTTATTCACAAGATAACATAAATGTTTAAACGGAGAAATTTTTACAATCTTATGCACAAAATGAGCACATTTTAAATTTGATGCCTGCTACAGGTCTCAAAATAGTTGGGATGGGGACATGTTTACCATGGTGTAGCATCTCCTCTTCTTTTCAAAACAGTGTGAAGATGTCTGGGAATCGAGGTTATGAGTTTCTGGAGTTTTGGTGTTGGAATTTGGTCCCGTTCGTGGTCGTCTTTGACATATTTTTTGTTTAATGATGCGCCAAATGTTCTCTATAAGTAAAAGATCTGGACTGCAGGCAGGCCAGTTCAGCACCTGGACTCTTCTACGACGAAGCCATGCTGTTGTAATAGCTGCAGTATGTGGTTTTGCATTGTCCTGCTGAAATACACAAGGCCTTCCCTGAAATAGACATCATCTGAAAACCTTTATATACCTTTCAGCATTCATAGTGCCTTCCAAAACATG